>PVKZ01005316.1:0-56448 GCA_004027375.1 Macroglossus sobrinus
TTTTGGAGCCATTTGTTACTTGACAATAGATATCGGAACAGTTTGTTTATGTGAATATTGTACGTCTCTCTCCACTAGGTTATGTTTCTTGAGTTTAGGGATTTTGTTTTCTTTATTGTTGTATTCCCAGCACCTAGAACAGTGCCGGGCCTATATGGCAAGTACTCAATAAATATTTGTTGAATGAATGGATGCAGGAGCCTCCTGCTGCCCTCTTGGAGGGGGGCCGTTCGCGAGCCTCCTTCCCACGCCCCTGACTGTCCGTCCAAGGCGGCCCACCCGGCCCTGCTCCGAAGTCAGTGCAGATCTGCAGACCGTGCCGCGAGCCACTCGAAATTTTGCCCATTAGAGGGTTTTCCTTCCCGACTGCCTCCCAGGACCCTCTCTCGGAAGGACATTGTTTATTTTTAAATAAGGACGCACTTGTTAATCACCAGCATTTAAGGAAAGGCCCGCCGACTCTCTGGATTCAGAAATGGACACCTTGATTACGAAACTCCACGTTTAAACCTCCTGCCCCGGAAGCAGGCCTACGTCTCGGGCTTGGCTCCCTCTCCTTAACTAAAGCTCTACTTTCTTGGCTGCAAAAACAGACAAAACAAACAAACCAAAAAAACCCCCAAAATTTCTGTTTTCACAACTTTTATAGCATTTTTTTTTTTATTGTGCTTGAAACCACAATTAAATTGACCATCCTAGCTGTTTTTTAAGTGTCGGTTCGGCCATGGGCTCGGGCAGCCATCTCTAGAACTTTCCTCAGCTGGGCCTTATTGCTGCAGTAACGACCCCTCGTGCATGCTGAGTGCCATATTAAGTCGATGAGTTTTCAAAACGTATTAAGTTGATTCGTTTTCAAAACAGTGTGTGAGGACAGGTGTTTTTATTCTCTCTCTCTTAAAGGTGAGGAAACTGAGGTACAGCTAGAGTGCCGATTCCTACAGCCGGGAACTGGTGGAACCAGAAGGCAAGCCCAAGCAGTCTGGTTCTCGAATTCTTGCCGTAACTCTTACTAATGGGACGCTCCTGGCTGGCGACGGCGTGTGGTGGAAAGCCAGCACCTATAACACAAAAAAAGGAATGTTTCTTTCTTGCATAACTTCTCCCGAAGCCAATTCCATGGAGGAGAATGAGGAAGGTGACACCGGTCCACAAGACGGGGCAAGACAGGGCAGACCAGGGTGCCGTGTGGCTTCTTTCTGCCTTCGGGGTGCTCTCAGCCTCCACCCTCCCCTTGAGGTTAAGAAGTCTTGGGGCTTGTGAGACCCTGGCCTACTAGGCGGCCTTGGGTCTCCAAGTCACCGGGGGTCCCATGTTTGGTTTCTTTTGGGGCCCAGCAGCTCACAAGAGGCTCTACCAAGAGAAGAACTGCCACTTGCCAAAGCAGGCTCGGGCTCAATCCCCCTTTGGGCCACCCCAGGGCACACTCTGGGCCTTGCTCGTCACAGCCTCCGGGGTTGAGCCGCATTGGACCAGGGGCAGGTGGGCTTGAACGGCTGCTCCGAGCAGCCCCAGAGCCTGTCCCTGCTTCTCTGAGACCCACTCTCAGAACGCTGCCTCTGCCCCTCAGACCTCAAGGTCAGGTGCAGCCCTGGTGACGCTGGGCCCTGGTGGCACTGCTGCCACCCCCACTCTTGCCTCTCTTTCATCAAGCAGAGCCCACTCCCCACTGTCCCTACTTCCTCGTGTCACACCTGGCTGTCCAAGACCGAGTCCCATGCTTGCTCTTACCTGCAAGGGGACCTGGGAGAGTGAGCGTCCGATCTCTTTAATTCCATTATGGGCAGGCTCCGTCTCCTAAGAAACATACAGAGGGCTGTGTGTGCCGGCCAGCCCCAAACGACTAAACACACAACAACCTGTCTCAAGGAGCTGCTGTTAAGGTTATGTGACTTAGGACATCCGAGCGTAGGGCTCACAGGTGTGGAGTCTGAAGCCGACTGCCTGGATTCAAATCCTGGGCTCTGCATAGGGCTCACTCACTGCAGGACTCTGAGCTGTTACTTCCCTTTTGGATGCTGCAACTTTCTCCCCTGTCAAGTGGGCATGCTAAGAGTACCTGCTTCCCGATCCCGTCTGATCCCGGAAGCTAAGTAGGGTCGGGCCTCGTCAGTACTTGGATGGGAGACCACTTAGGAAGACCAGGTGCTTTAGGTGTTTAAAACAAGAAAGAAAAGTACCTACTTCACAGGCTTGTCGGCAGGGTTAAGGCAGAGCATGTACAGAGCTTAGAGATGCTCCTGGCACAGAGTGAGTTTTATGTGAGGGTGTGAGGTTCGTTGATTTGTCTTAAAGTGCTTAGACAGCTCCTAGGACACATGGCACTTTCTCAAGTGAAACCTGCTGCCATAATCATTTTCCTTGCTTCTCGCCAACGTGGCCAGGTACTTCTGTGGACCGCATCCCGGAAAGGGGATTCCTGGGTAAAACAGTATGCACAGGTCTTAATAAGCTCGGATAGGTATTGACAAGTTAAGTTGTTAATACGGCCCCTGTTGACACCCACCAATCCCGAACGAGCATGCGATACTGGATTTTCATCTTTAAAATTTTTGCTCATCTAATAGGCAGCAAGGTTATTATATTTGTTCACTATTTCCATTTTTATTCTGATTTATTAATTTAATTTCTTCATTAGTTTGTTACTTGAAAAACCACCCATCTTAAGAATATTGGAAAGGTTATCACTATTCCAGCTTTTTCTACTAACAATGTATGTATAAAGGTAAGAATTCTTCCCCCAATTAATTTATAATTCAGAGTAATTCTCACGGAATCTCACTATTTCCATTTTTTTTTTTTTAATCAGGCAGGTACTTCAAGCTTCCCGTAAAAAAATTTAAACTACACCATGGAAACATACTACAAAGAATAAAAATCGCTTACTATTAATCCAAGTCCTCAGAGGTAAGCACCGTATTTCCATTGGGTACATTTGGCACAATAAAAGCTTTACAAATTCTCTACAGATTCTCTTCTATATACGTATCACCCTGTGTATTTAATTTACATTAATTACTAACATATAAATTATTCCAATTAATTAATTAAAGCCATATGGCTTAACTAGCCAATTTTATAGATAGCTTTAATTAAATGGTCCACCGTGGTCTCCGCTGTGATCCTCCAGCGCGTGGCTCGTGGTTTTGGGTCCGCTGTCTCTGCAAAGCAGCGCAGTGTCTCCTTACACGGGACAGGACCAGTTCGAGCTGGCTTTGCAGTGACAACATGGCAGGCGCAGGAAAGACTTTCTGACCTTCTCCTGAAATAGGTGGAAAAGCCAGCGGGGGCCCCAGCTGGAAATTTAAAGATCGAAGAAAAGGCATGATGGAGCAGGGTGTCCAACAGACTATGGCAGAAGGGACAGCGCCATTTCGAGGATGGGCCTTAAAAGACCTGAAGCTTCTTCCCTCTTTTCTGCTTGGAACACTGCGTGGAACTTGGCCTTCTCGCGGACAAAACCCAAGCAGCCTCGTGGAAAGGCTCACGTGGATGAGAACCCAGGCTCTCAGCTGGTGGCCTCGCTCGGACGTGTAGCCAACATCCCCTGCCAGCCATGCGGACCATGAGGAAGCCCACTCTGATCTCAGTTACCGCAGCACCCCAGCCAATACCAGGGGAAGAAGCATCTTCTAGTCCATCAACAGAATGGCGAGACATAATAAATTATTATTATTATAAGACAAAAAAAAAAAAAAAGGTCCACCGTGTCATACTCTTGCCATCAAAATGAGCGCCCTTCCCCCCCACACTCCCTCTAGCCTGGAATATGATCGACCTTTTTATTTTGAAAACGATACCATGCGTTTTCACGAGAATTTCTGTAATTGCCTCATGTCAGCTGTTTACCTTTCATTTTCATATCCTTTATTTTCCTCTTGTGTCATTCGTCTTTCTCCACTTGACTGGTGGGTGACCCTCGTGTGCGGGGAGGCAATCAGTATCTTTCGGTTTAAGCCTCTTTCAACGCTGGGTTCTGAACAGACGTCTGCTGAGGTGAGGGAGGAAGTCCCACAATCTTCCTTTCCTGCGTTTCTGCACGTGGCTGCGACCCTGGACAGAGTCTCGTGGGAACAGCAGCTTAGCCGTGGCGTGTGGGAGGCGGGGGGTTCAGGACAGGCTCTGAGGGGCTCTCCCGGGCCCCTCTCTGATCCCACATGGAACCGAAGACGCGTCTCCCAAAGCCTCGGGCGTTCGGGTCTCTCTGGGAATCTAGAAGCATCCCCTACCTTTTCCCCAGGTAGCACCTTTGTGCTGAGGCGACAAACACAGGGCCTGGGCTCCCCAGGGAAGGAGGGGATTTGTTCCTACCTGTCCTGAGCCCTCCAAGAGAACCTGACTCAGCGAGATGGCTCCAGGGACAAAAGGTCCTTCCAGCCTCAAACAGGATGGCTTTCATTTTCCTTTGAATGTTTTAATTACAGTATTGTAACGTGTCCAAAACTGAGACTTTACTAAGGGTTTTGCGGCATTAATTGGGGACATTAAGCGAGACTGATGCTATTCTTTCTTAGCGGGTCCTTCACTGAGAATGGGCGAGCCGGGTCGGCCTCCATCAGGGTGGAGGTGGCCACATGAAAGCTGTTTTATGGCCCTTGTCTCAGCAACTCTGGAGCCAGGCTTGGCCCGGGATGAAGGCTGAGGGAGGGTGGGGGTGATGGCAGACTTCGCCTGCGTCCCTGTAACCGGTGTTGCTGGGACCTCTTCTCGACCACGTACTTGGTTTTCCAAGCCCACTTCACCTTTCTTCCCGCAGATGAGACATCTGACAAGATGCAGCATTCCCTCTGGGCTGACCCTTCTTCACTGACACGAAATCCATCTTCGGGGGACCTCCCTGTCTCGCCTGCACATTGATCTCTATAGGTGTCAGTACGGTATTGCGGTTTTAAAAAGAACGTTTCTCGAAGGGATGCATACTGAAATATTAACGCAGGAGGTAGTATAATGTCTGGGGTTCACATCACAATATCCGGCGTGGAAGGAGGCTGGGAGGTATAATTTGAACAAGATGGGTCATGAGCTGATTTGCATTAAAGGAAGGAGGTCTCCCTTCAGGCTCCTTATATTCTTCTGTGTCTTTTGTTATTTATTGGAAATTTTCAGAGAGAGAGAGAGATTCTCTCTATTTGTTTCTTCTCTCTCAAGAGATGGGGATAAAATGGCTAAGACAGTCACACTTGCTTTTAGACACTTCTTTCCCCTCTTTGGTGACTCCTGTGCCCTGGTCCTCAGGCCACTAGCCACTCGGCACCGTGCACCAGGAGGCGTGCGTTTGCTAAAACCAGTCCTGTGCTCGGGCTGGGCGCTTAACACCCAGGGGTGAGTCCTGCAGCCCCTGGGTGAGCGAGGGCCACCCCCTACCACAAAGAAAGAAGCTGGCAGGGTAAGGCGACTGGGGGTGGGGAAGGAGCCCTCCGGGTGCCTCCCAAACCAGGCGCTTTGTGGGGAGCCCTGGCAGGGGACGCTGGCTGTGTTTTGTTTTTCTTTGTCTTCTCTGAGCTTGGCCGTTGCCCTGAGCGGCGGGCATGAATTCTGGCCTTGGTCAGGGGCTGGGAGGTGCTGTGAGCAGCGGGATGAATTAGTGAAACTCTTTCTCCTTCATCTGAGATGAAGAGAAAGTGACTCACGCGTGCAGGTGAGCCGTGTGAGGGCCTGAGCTCGCTGCTGGTCACGGGTCCTCAGTAAATGCCACTTTCTCCTTGCGAGGGTGTCAGCTTGATCCCTGAAAATGAGAGGAGATAAGCGGGACAGGGCTCAGAAAGGCCGCCGCGCTGGTGAGACGTCACCCTGGCCGGCCAGCCCTGGCAGGCCACCGCAGCCTGCTGCCTGCCGCCCTGCAGGCTGTGTGCATCTGTGTGCTGTGGGGTTTCCAGCTGTACGTGCTGTACGGTTGCATGCGAGTCCTGACCCGTCTATACCTGACATCCTGTTCAAAGATGCTCGCTCGGTCTCCCCTCCGCTCCCCTGCCTCCTCCAGAGCGCTCCCCCGAAGTGACCCGATGTGTCTCTGTGTGTACTGGATGATGGGCTGTCCCCCTTAGAACGTCACGTGTGTAAGGGCAGAAGCTGTCTCTGTCTTGTTCACCACTTTCCCCAGCAAAACCAGTGCTCGAGTGCAAGACTGAATGAATGAGTGAGTGAAGGAATGAATGACCATGCACATGTGTGTCTTCTCAAAGGACAGAGCGGGCAGGTTGGTGGGGCAGTAGCAGGGTGAAAGGGACCACGTCACACAGGCACAAGTCCGGACACACACACACACACACACACACACACACACGCAAGCACAGGTTTTCACGTTCACACACACGCAGAGGCACACGCGTGCAGCCACATGCAGAGACGCCAGCACCTGGGCAACACAGAGGTGCACGGGAGCAGGCACCCCGGCGACACACAATCACACAAGCCCAGGCACTCACCAGAGAGATGTGCACAGGCATAGGTGCATGTGCGCACGCACACACACACACACACACATACACACTCACACTCACACACACACTCACACTCACACCCTGTAACGCAGATGCCAGCTGCCCAGGCCATGTGAGAGATTCCTGGCCAGCCGCCCTTGCCGTTCGCCCTGGGCCGCAGCCCTGGCCCTCCCACTGCCCCGCCCACTCCACTGGTCAAATAAATCCCTTCGCTTTCTCCGGCCCCTGCTCTGCCTCCCAGTGAGGGCCTGCCTCAGACGCCAGCCCCGCTTCCCTTTTCAGCCGTCTCCAGCAAGACCAGAGCCAGCCAGCCAGCAGGCCAGCAGCATGGGTAAGGAGGGGCTTCCCACCACCACAACCCCCCCACTGCCCATCCCGGCCCACCCTCCAGGAAGTGACAAAAGCCTGAGTGAAGGTGGGAGCTGGTTAGGGGACGGACCACTGGACTCTGCTCACCCCGCCCCCATCCGTGCGTTTCCCAGCTTAGCCAAAGTTCTGTACACACCTGGACGCAAGGCAGAGGGACTTCTGGGAAGGGAGCCTCTGGGCTCCACCCAGCTCCCCAGCTGCGGCCTGGAGTCAGGGTGCCTTTGCACACCTGAGAAAACCAGGTGCGAGGGACTTTGGTGTGGAACCTCTATGTCCCTGGCTGTCACCTTAAAAGACACAATCCTGGGCCAGCTTCTCCCTGCGGGGTATGGGGAGCCCAGGCCGTCCACGTCTGGGGCTGCTCTCCAGCTGCCCCGAATCACCAGCCCCTTGGGGAGGCGGTGGGGTGCAGGGGGCCGAGCGAGAAGCCCACACTCTCACTGCGGCCTGTCGCAGTGCCCGAAGTCTCCGTATCCCCCACGCACGCGTGGGAATGGATGTCAGACCAGGAGGAGTCGGGGTCTGGTCAGAGAGCTGAGGTCCCAGTCCCCCTGGGGCTGGCTCTTTCCTGGGCAGGAAGGATGCCCGGCAGCCCGCTGGCACTGGGGAAACTTGACAGCGTTCCCTGGATTCACCTCGAAGCCAGGATGTTCAGAGCCCTTGCCTGAGGGGCGGGCGGCGAGGCTGGGATGTGGGCGGCCCCTCCTCCTTCACCCTGTCGCTTCTCAGTCCGGTCCATGTGGCTTTGCAGCATTCGTCGCTCTGTCTTCATGTCCGGGGTGTTGGCTCGGCCTTCCCCGCTGTGTCCAGCAGCCCCCTCGCCTCCCCCTCGCCCCACTCCGGGCCCTGACAGCTCGATTGTGTAACAACACAAGCCTCCTTAATTCCTCTCTCTCCCTCAGCCCGCGCCCACCCTCATCCTGAGCACCAAGTGGTGCCCGGGGTCCCCGTTTCCGGCAGGGCCCCCCTAGGCTGGACAGCACTTTTGCTCCTGCGCACACTCTCGTCTGGCCTTCGTAGAACATCATCATCCCCCCGTAGCAAATGAAGGGGAGAGAGTGGAGAGAGTGGGTACCAAACCCACAGCCCGAGGCCCGGTTTCTGGACCCTAAAGCGCTGTTGCTGCCGCTCGCCTCCTACGTCCCCGGCTGCTGCCGGGAGCAGGACCTGCTTCCTGGCCCAGGCCCCACGTGGTTCCCCCGGGCTCCCCGTGTGCCGGGCCTGCGGTCAGGACAGAGGCCAGACTGCCCTCGGGCCGGGGGTGCCGAGTCCTGCGGCCTCCACTCTGGGGTTCTGCCTGGGGACGGCTCCCCGCTATTCCTCGGCCCTTCCTCCTGGTCAGGCCCCAATCGCTGCCCCCAGCCTGCTCCCAGCTGTCCTCCTGGCAGTGACATTCTTGAGCCAAGTGGCTGCTCTCTGCAGACTTCCGGGGGGGGGGCGGGGAGCCACGCCCCCAGCTCTGTGGGGGGGACCTCTGAGCTCCCTGGAGTTGGCGGAACACCCTGCTTCTCAGATAATGGAAGTGGGGACCACCCAGGGGCAAACCGGTCTGAGGGTATCCAGGAGCTGCCAGCCCTGCAGCCTTGACCTTTGGCCTCCTATTCCTTCCCAGACCCTCTGTTATGTAACCCGGGCCCTGGCCGGGCGCCCGGGGTCAGAACCGGAGGAGGGAAAAGCAGGAAGTGTGGGCGTCCCTGAGAGAGACAGCTTTCAGGGGAGGGAGTGAACTGGGCCCCCGGGGACAGCCAGGGTGCCCCGGCCGCGAACGGCAAGCACAGAGCTGCGCACCTGCCTGCACCTTCGTGGTGACTTCTGCCAAAAGCCCGTGGTGGCCTTCTTATTGCCTTCCTTTCAGAGATGATGGGGAAACTGAGACCAGGGAGCCTATGTGCCCAAGCTCCCCTGGTTAGTCAGTGACCAGCCGGGACAGGGACCGCGGTCAATGTCATGACCGCTGCGCCGCCCCGTCTCCCCTGGGTGGGCCCTGCCGGGCGTCTGTGCACCTGCGGGTCGCATCTGCGCAGCTCTCCCGGCCACACCCTCACACTGTCAGGGCTTCGAGGGGCAGGGGGGAGGGGCGGAGCGCAGCGCGGACGCGGCTGGAGCAGGGCGAGGACCTGGGACAGCGCGAGGACCTGGGACAGCGCATCTGCCCTGGACGTGCTGCCGCGGCGTGTGGGGAGCGCCCTCCCGCTCCAGAGCGTGGTCCAGCCAACACGCCCCGTTGTTTCCACAGCGGCAGGATGTGGCAAGTGCGGGCCCGGGTACCCCAGCCCTCTAGAGGCCATGAAAGGTAAGCGCTCAGCGTCGGAGCCCCTAGCACCTGGGAAGGGACCCTGCGAGCACTCTACTGATGCCAGCGCTGCGGGGGGCGGGGATGGGGTGGGGTGGGGGTCTCTAACCCCGGCCTCCACCCTCAGGCACACCCAGCTGACCCTGCCATTCCACTGCACCCCGCCATCCCCACTGTCTGCTCTCTACCTCCAGGGCCCAGGGAGGAGATTATCTACGTGCTCTGCATTTACCGAAACACGGACACCGAGGCCCCGGATTATCTAGCCACCGTGGACGTTGACCCCAAGTCCCCCCAGTACTGCCAGGTGAGGTGTGGCCCGTGACCTGTCCTCTAGCACTGGCCCTGGGGACGCCCTCGCCCAGCTCTATCCTAAGCCGTCCTTGGGTCTGGCGGGGGGTGGGGTGGCAGGGGCGGGGAGCGTGCGGGGAGGAGCGGGGGCTGCTGGCTGCAGGAGGGCACCGCTGAGACGCCCAGTGAGTTCAAATCCAGCGCGCGCCTGCGGCCAGGCCACAGCGAGTGCTGCGGGCGCCTGTTCCCAAAGCGGAGCGAGGCGCGGCGGCGCCCGCGTGACCCCGCCCCTCCCGGCCGCAGGTCATCCACCGGCTGCCCATGCCGCACCTCAAGGACGAGCTGCATCACTTCGGCTGGAACGCGTGCAGCAGCTGCTACGGGGACCGCAGCAAGGCCCGCACCAAGCTGCTGCTGCCCGCGCTCATGTCTTCCCGCGTCTACGTGGTGGATGTGGGCGCCGAGCCCCGCGCCCCGAAGCTGCACAAGGCGCGCTCCCTGCCCTCGCCCCTCGGGGACCCCGTGGGCAGGAGGCCAGCCCAACTCGGGGCCCGGAGGAGAACTGACTCAGAGCAGAGTTCGCAGGCACCCTGAGGGGTCACCAGCCAGCACCCTGGGGCAGGGGACTGGCGGGCAGGGAGCGGGGTGGCTTCTGGCTTTTACTCTGAGTGGGGAAGGAGCCATTTTTCCCAGGCCGGAGCCGGGGGCTCCCCTTAGGCAGGGTGTGGGCCCACCCAGGAGGGGCTCATGGTCCCACAGGGCTGTGAGTGCCTTCGGGAGAGGTTGCCGTCTCTCCGACGCTCCCTTGCTGCTGCTCTGCAGAAGTGACCAGACCGACTGTCTGCCATATTCCCACAGGGACGATTGTGTCCACGTTTTGAAGGAAAAGAGAATGGTGTCAGCCGATAGAAGTGGGCGAGCGAAGGAGTAGGGCATGGGGACGTCCCGCCCTGGAATTCTGATGGCCACTCCTTACCCTCTGCAGGTCATCGAGGCCAAGGACATCCACGCCAAGTGCGGCCTGAGCTACCTCCACACCAGCCACTGCCTGGCCAGCGGCGAGGTGATGATCAGCGCCCTGGGGGACCCCGAGGGCAATGGCAAAGGTACCGGCTGCCACATCTGTCGGGGGAGACGGTCCCACGCTTTGGGGGAGGAAGTGGAACAACCTTCCCCCGGGGCTGGGGGGGGAGGGGCTGAATCTCGTCCGATATTTAAACTACAGTCGGGTAACAGCATGGGTTTCCGTCATTTCTATAAAGATGGGCCTTCACCTATGAGTTCACTCAAAGGTACAATGGGGACAGTCTGCCGTGGGGAACGTGAGCACAGATACGGCCCCAGAAATCACACGCATCGAGCGTCAGCCTTTGTGAATTCGTGAGCAGATCTCACAGTCCTTGGGCCTCGTGATGGCCACGTTTGTTATGTCTTTTCTGGTACGATCAGAGCTGACACTTATACAATGTCTGCTGGGCGACACTCCAGGTGGGACCCACGGGACACCTGGTGTGAGGCGCTGACAAACGCGGCCGTGGGCGGGGTGGCCAGCAATGCACTTGGAGCCTCTGGGACATGCCTGGGGTGAGGGCTGGGTGAGGTGCCGTCTCTACTGCCCCCCTACTCGCTTCCCTCCCAGGGGGCTTCGTGCTGCTGGACGGAGAGACGCTGGAGGTGAAGGGGACGTGGGAGCGGCCTGGGGGTGCCGCGCCTTTGGGCTATGACTTCTGGTACCAGCCCCGACACAATGTCATGATCAGCTCCGAATGGGCGGCTCCCAATGTCTTCAAAACTGGCTTCAACCCCGCTGATGTAGAGGCAGGTGAGCGGTCCCCGTGGGCCGGCAGGAGCCTGGGCACACGGGCCCCCGTTGCCGCCCCCAAACCCACTGTCCGGCGTTCCCATTTCCCCCGTGCGGGCCCCAGGCCTTGAGCCATGGATGGCGCGGGACGCACTTGGCGCTCTCGCTTCCTCCGGCGCCCTTCTCATCCCTCCCATCCGTTTGCAACCCTACGCCCCTGGCCAGGTCCGCCCCCTCCCCCACGCCCCGGCCTCGACCTCGGCCCACGCCCTCGGCCCGGATCCTGAGTCCGCCCACCGGCCTGTGTCCACCCAGGGTGGTATGGGAGCCACCTGCACGTCTGGGACTGGCAGCGCCACGAGATCGTGGCGACCCTGCCGCTGGAGGACGGGCTCATCCCGCTGGAGATCCGCTTCCTGCACAACCCGGCTGCCGCCCAGGGCTTCGTGGGCTGTGCCCTCAGCTCCACCATCCAGCGCTTCTTCAAGAACGAGGTGACGCGCGCGCTCCGGCCCTGTCCTCCCAGAGTGCTGTGCGCGCCTCCGCGCGGGCTTCTGTGGGTGTGACTCCCCCCCCCCCCCCCGTCCCCACTGGAGTGACCAGGACCCTCTGCTTGGCCACACCAGCCCAGACTTGGCCAGGACCGAGAAACCGGGCCACATACCCGCCTCTCCACTCCCAGCCCTGGGCTAGTTCCTCCTTAACCCTGACTGGCCACACTCACTCATTCATTCATTCATTCGTTCGTTCAAAAAACACTGGGTGAGCGTCTGTGTCAGGCACTGTGCAGGCGCTGGGCAGGTGGCGGTGAGGCAGACGTGGCCCCTGCCATTGGGGGCCCGCGTCGGAACTAGACCCTAGCGGCTAGGGGGCACTGTAGCCCCCGTCTCTCTGTAGGCAGTGGGCCCTGGGGAGACCCAGATCTGCCCGCACCCCGAGCCCTAACGGCCCATTTCTGCCTCCTAACCCCGGTGCAGGGAGGCACTTGGTCGGTGGAGAAGGTGATCCAGGTGCCCCCCAAAAAAGTGAAGGGCTGGATGCTGCCTGAGATGCCAGGTGGGTGCCCCGGGGACAGTGGGAACTGAAGGTGGACATTAGCCTGGGCGCCGGGGGAGCTTAAAGCCCGTGGCCCCCTCGCCCGCCCCAGGCCTGATCACCGACATCCTGCTGTCCCTGGATGACCGCTTCCTCTACTTCAGCAACTGGCTGCATGGGGACCTGCGCCAGTATGACATCTCTGACCCGCAGAGGCCCCGCCTCACGGGACAGGTGGGCGCCTGGCGGGTCGGGGAGAGGGAGGGAGGAGGGAGAAGAGAGGCTTCATGGCAGAAGAGGGCATGAGGGGGCGCGGATGACAAGGGAGGGGCGGGGAAGGCAAAACTGGGGGGGGCTGAGGGATGGTCTGGGCCAGGGCCATGGGGAGCCCCAGCCTCCGTGGGAATAGGAGGGGAGGGGGAAGAGAGAGAGGTCCGACTGAGGCGAGCTGTGCCCCCTGCACCGTCCTCCCCTCCCACCACTGCCCTCTGATCTCTGCCGCGCGCCCCCCCAGGTCTTCCTGGGGGGCAGCATCGCGAAGGGAGGCCCCGTGCAAGTGCTGGAGGACCAGGAGCTCACAGCCCAGCCCGAGCCCCTGGTGGTCAAGGTGAGGGTCTCTGCCTGCTTGTCCCCCGCCCCCCACCCCGCTGGAGGAGTGTGGGGGAGGGGAGGCAGCGTCTGAGCACGCCCTGGGGTCCGGGCGTTGCCCTGGGGACTGACCCCTGGTTTTCCCAAGGGGAAACGGGTGGTTGGAGGCCCCCAGATGATCCAGCTTAGCCTGGACGGGCAGCGTCTCTATGTCACCACGTCGTTGTTCAGTACCTGGGACAAGCAGTTTTACCCGGAGCTCATCAGGTGAGAGGCAAACAGCCTGGGCCCCCCTCCCAGCCCTCCTCTCCCAGACGGGTCATGTGGCTTTCTGAAGACTCCTCGGGCACCCCACCTGCCCCCACCTTACAGACCCTGCTCCGTCCTTGTCCTCCTCGGGGCCCACCCTCTCCTGCACGCACAAAGCCCGGGGGAGGGGGAGGGGCGGCCCCCCTGACCTCTCTCTTCTCCCCTCCCGGTCGCCACCAGAGAAGGCTCTGTGATGCTGCAGGTTGATGTGAACACAGTACATGGAGGGCTGAAGCTGAACCCCAACTTCCTGGTGGACTTTGGGAAGGAGCCCCTCGGCCCAGCCCTGGCCCATGAGGCCCGCTATCCTGGGGGCGACTGCAGCTCTGACATCTGGCTCTGAGTCCGCCACCCCCACCCCCAGCCTCACGTGGCCTTCCAGCCCTCCCTCCCACGGGCACCTGGCTTCGCTCTGTGCTCTCCCCGCCCCCACCCTCGCGGTGTGTCCTACCGAAGCCACACTGAGGCCCTGGACGTGCATTGGGCCGTGTCTCTGGTTACTGACCCCTGTTGCGCTTTGCTCACCCCGCTGTTTTTACACGAGCTCTTGGGAATTCTTTCACCAAGAAATAAAGCTGATAAACCTATTCCTGAGGTCACCTTGTCTTTGAGGGGGTGGGGCCTGCGACTCCTCTCCTGCTGACGCTTTGTATCTTGCACGGGAAGGTGCTGAAGAGAACTCGGGGTGGGGGTGGTTACGGTGGCTCATTCATACCAGTGACTCCAGTATGACGCTGATGGTGCCAAAAATCTCACTTTTATGGTCAGACAGAACCTGAAGAATTTGGTTGTGGTTGTCACAGGACTCGTGAGGACAGAGAATGTCAGTTGATGTTCCTAAACATTTTTTTTAAAAATCTGAGCTTTCTTTTAATGAACCTAAAATCTCACCCACCACCCCCAGGAGAAGGTAATATGCACCCCACACAAGAGCCACCCAAGACTCCCGATGAACACAGCGTAACCCACCCCACCGCTGGCGAGACCTCCTGGAGGACACACAGTGGCGGGAGGTTAGGTGTGTCACCTCCTACCTGGAAGTCAGGAACGTTCCCATGAGGAGGGCTGGGGACATCAGCAGGAACCCACCTACCAGACGAGGCCCTGCATTCTCGTCTCCTTACCTGGGCAGTGTTTTCGAACCGTGCCCAAGTCAGAGGTGTCCCCTTTCTCTGTGCCAGGACTTAAGTCCCTCATGAAAGGTATGGGATGGGAGCTGTAGGGACCTAGGAGACAGCCCAGCAGTAATTCAATTGACCCCTTTATTCTCTACCCAAGACAAGGCCAAGCAGCACTCAGGGACTAACCTGCCTTCTCTTCCGTCGTCCACCACGGTGTCTTTGTTTAAACACCGGTGTCGTCTGGGACCACCCCAAGGACAACGTCACACTTTCTTTCCCTTTGAGGTCTTTTCATCACGTTCCTGAAACATCTCCCTTAACCCGAGTCCTGAGTCCCTCCTCCTGTCGTACCTGCCACCTGGGCCAGGTCATCATACCCTTTGGAAAGTCTTCTTACCTTAACCTGCACTCTTAACCTCAGCACGAACAGATGTCACAGTGAGTTGAAAACTCCCCAGTTATTCCCAGCACGCAGCTGGGATATTGGCACAGAGTGTGCCTCAGTAAGTAAAAGAATATAAAGGAGGTGATTGGGATGGTTAAAGAGTTACACGGAGCCTTGGGATTTGCTGGATCTTACCAGAAGTTTCTCTCCTAGGTTTCTGCCTGGTCCTTTTCAATAACCAAACTGCTTCATAAACAGAAAGGATCATAGAGTATTACATCATTTATGTATATTTCTAGATGCTTAAAACTCTATTCAGCAAGATGGATCTGGAGTACTTTTAACAACAGAAAGCAAGGAAACTGTTGAGGACTACAGGGGTTATGTCTAAAGGACACGTGACATATCTGACAAAGGACTTGTATCCAGAATGCATGAAAAACTGTCAGAACTCAACAGTAAAAGACCAAACATTCTAATCAGAAAAGGGGCAAAAGGTATACATAGACAGACATTTCACCAAAGAGGACATACAAATGCAGATGAGCGCATGCAAAGATGATCACCATCATTAGCCATTAAGAAAATGCAAATTAAGACTATGTGGCATCACTACTCACCTACCAGAATACCGAAAATAGAAAATAGTAAGTAATAGCACAAAATGTTGGCGAGGATGAGAGAAAAAAAAACAAATTATTTATACATTGCTGGTGGAAGTGTAAAATGGTACAGTTGCTCTGAAAAACAGTTTGGCAGTTTCTTACAAAGAGTAAGCATGCACTTATCACGTGATGCACCCGTTGAACTCCTGGGCGTTTATCCCCAAGAATTGACAAAGGATGGTCACGGTGAGATCAATTGTTCATAGCGGTTTTACTGGTCACAGCCTGACAAGGCCTCTCCATTGTACCCACAAAGATTCCACCTCCCTCCTCACCCCCCAGTACCCCCCCCCGCCCCGCCCCACTCCGGCCCCAGGCTAGCCAAGCAAGAACGGTGAGTGAGCCATGGGAAAAGTCCAGCTTATCATCCAGGATCTCCTCCAGCACCACGGTCAGCTCCACAGGTTGGCCTGTGAGGCCATCTGGAAGGTTCTAGAGAGTTTGCTGAGCTCAGGGACACCCCTGGAAAAGCCGTAGCCCCAGTCCACCATGAGGAAGGATGTGAGAGAGTATTGGGCGATGTCTACCCCGTCACTGGTTCTTCAGGTGTGATTAGCCCTCCTGCATGCCGCAGCTGAGTGCAACCAGGCAATTACACTCATCGCAGGGGCGAGCGGGGACCACCCTCCTTTTTCTTTTCTTTCTTCTTCTTTTTTTTTTTTTATTGAAAGCTGACTTCGTGCCATGCACTGTGCTAAGCAATACTTTATTTTTTTCAATTACGGTCATTATTTAATATTATATTTGTGTTAGTTACTGTGTGCTGTAAGACACTTATATAATTTATGAAGTGATCCCCCAACAAGGCTTACACCCACCTGACACCATATATAGTTATTGCGATATTACCAACTATGTTCCCTAAGCTGTACTTTACATCCCCATGACTATTTCGTAACTGCCAATTTGTACTTCTTAATCCCTCCCCTTGTTCACCGAGCCTCCCAGCACACCTCCCACCTGGCAGCCATCAGTTTGTTCTCTGTATCTCTGAGTTTGTTTCTGTCTTCTGCGTTCATTTATTTTGTTTTTTTAGATTCCACGTATAGCCGAAATCATACGATATTTGTCTTACTAAGTCTGACTTATTTCACTTAGCATAATACCCTCTTGGTCCATCCATGTTGTCACAATTGGTAAGATTCCATTCTTTTTTATGGCTTGGTAATATTCCATTGTTTATATATACGTACCGCTTCTTCTTTATTCATTTGTCTTTCGATTTAATCCATTTATGTTCAAAGTAATTATTGAGTGGATTAGCTTCTGAAGGAGATTCAAACCAGGCATGTGAATTGTGTGGAATTGGTTGGGGTCTCAGAGAACCACCAACGTGGGTCAAGAGCGATGAGAGCCAAGTTAACGGAGACTCAGATATGGCGCCTGCCTGTACCTACGCACTGAGTTGGGGGAGGGCTCAGCAAAGGAGCAATGGCCCTTTAGTTCCAGAGAGAACAGCACCTCCAGCCCTTACCTTGAAGCCAGACAGTTCCTCTCCATATGTCCCTGGTGCCTTTCAAGCTGCTTCCTTAGCCCTGGAGCTCAGAGAAAGCGAGTCCATCAGTGAGTCCATGTGTGGGCCCTTTAAGAGGGATGTCTGCCCTCCGCTTCGGCCCAACAGAATTCCCGCTGACATTTCCCCCCAATTCTCTGTGTATAAAATGGTTTCTTATTGTGGTTTTAATTTGTATTCTTGATTACTATAGACAGTGAGCAATGGTTCTCAGGTTTATGAGCCATTTCTGCTTCTTCTGTGAAATTCCTATTCACTTCCTCTGCCTATTTTTCTATTCGGTTATCCATCTATTCGGTTATTTGTAGGAAGTCCTTATACATTCCAGACAATAATCCTTGGTCAGTTATACGTCTCAAAAATATCTCCTCCCAATTTGTAGCTTGACTTCGAATTTTTTTATAGTGGTTTGAAAAATGAATATAAGTTTTTGTATCAATGTATTTACATTTATTAATATTTTCCTTTATGGTTTGCATTCTTGTGTTTGTTTAAGAAATTCATTCCCAGTATTAGTAGGCAATGTATAATAGTGCCTAAGAGCTAATTCTGAATCCAAATAACTTTGGTTCAGATCCTAGCTCATCACGTACTCCATGATGCTGGGCAAATTATTAACCTTGCAATGCCTCAGTCTCCTCATCTGTAAAATGGGAATAATCATAATACCTTTCTGATAGAGATATTAGAAGTTTAAAAGGTAACATATATGAGGCCTTTAGAACAATCCTCAATATATTAACTTTCTATAAATATTTGCCATTATTTTGATGATGCTTATCAGGCCATTTTTATTGTTACTTCTAAGACAGGGACCATCATACCTTACTCGCCATTGTATCCTTAACTCTTAGCACAATGCCTGGCCTAAATGAATAGTATCATTTTCCCCTACTCAACTTCACCTTTCTACGATGCTGTCAAAATAATCTCCCTATTGTAGGTAGCTATGATACTTTTCCTCCCTTTGCTAAAGCTTCCAATTATTCCGGGCCACCTGCAAATTTCTAAGCCAGCAGAATTTACCCCAAACTCTTTTTCAAATCAAAGTGCCCAACATTTCCCTTCATACAAAAAAGTGGTGTTTGGAGTATCTTTCCATCAGTCTGTACCCATACTTGTATATCAGCATCTACAAATATGTATCCATACAGCCGGGGAATGGACTCTGAAGGCAGACTGCCTGGATTTGGATCCTGATTCCAGCCAGCACTTATGACATATATAACTATGGACAAGTCCCTTCACCTCTCCAAGTCTGTTTCCTAGTGAGTAAAATGGAGATAATAATAGTACCTACTTCAAAGAGCTGCTGTGAGCATTCAATGAGGTGTTTAGCATTTGGTACGGTATCTGACACTCAGCAAACGCCCAATGACTTATAGCTGTGATTAGAAAACCTTCTTGCTGGCCTATCTTTATTCCAACTCTGCAGTTCTCCTAGTACCGCAGAAACTTGCTGTCCTCTTTACAAAAGCACGTCGATGGGGAGACTGAAGAACACATCAGAAGTCTGGACTGCAGGTATAGTTTTGGGTGTAACACATCTGCCGTACAAAACCAAATACATACATTCAAAGTTACTAACCTGGAGTCCGTGACCTAAGACATTAGATGCAAAACTTGGTCTGCATGTGCATTTTTCATGGCAGAGCGTTCTGTTAAAAAAAAAAAAAAAGCACAAAATTCAGCTGAGTACATTTTGAAGATCTAAGGGGCTTTATTAAGCAATGCATGAATCGGGAGCCTCTCGCCTGGCAAGCAGAGCGATGCTTAGAGGAGTCATAAAAAAATGGAAGTCTTTTACAGAAAGGAGGATGGGGCAAGGACGCCATTAGAAAAAAAAAAAAATGGAAGTGCATGGAAGAAAGTAAGAGTTCGTGGCCACGGCAGCGTCTCACTGCCTGAGCTGCACTTTTTCCACTGATTGGGCGAGAAGAAAATCTCCCTTTCTCCTGACAGCGCAGTAAAGCAGAATCGCCTTTCTGTTGGAGATGCAAGGTCGTCTCTTCCAGTTGGGGGGATCCAGGTGTGAGAGCTCCCTCTAGAGACCTTCCCCAGTCCAATTTCCTTGACTCATTTTCACAATTCGTTGCTTTGAGCTGATTCATGACCTTAAAAATCCTTAACTAGGAGAGTTAAGAATCCATTACCTATTCAATACAAAGTTCTCTAAGAGTAAAACGTTCTTGTAGGCGTCAGGTACCCACTGGGGGAGTCAGCCGAAAATTCTACTGTCGGTGCAGAAGTATGGGACGCAAACGCGTTAGCAGCTCTTCGGGAGGAAATAAAGTATACGCGGGAAACCAAGGAACGCTGCGGGCATTTTCATTTACAATTCGGCCTACCTAGCACAGCTTGCTGGGGATTTCAGGCCTCCACTGACGAGGTCAGAGAGCCCGTTTGCAGGTTGAGGACCTGTATGCCTATGGGGGGTGGGGAGGGAGGGATGATTCGACCTTTTTTTTTCATCAAAAGGAGGTTATGTGAGCTTACAGCGAACTTCCATCACTACCACCCCTAATTTTCTAGTTATTTTATCATCCATTAAGTCTTCCAGTAGCTCTGACGACCAAAGGCAAAACTGAAACACGGAAGGAGAGAGCCAAAGGAAAGAAAAGCTCCAGTGGGAGCCAGGCGCTGGGGCTTTCGTCCTGCGGTCCCTTTAAGAGAAGAACCTCTCGGGACCGGCAGTCCCAACCGACCCCAGTTTTAACCGAAACCTAACCCGGACTTCCCCCTCTTGACTCAAATAAGACCAACTTTGGATTTTCCCTCCCCTATTGACCAATCAGATTCTGTTACCAGGCAGACTTCGGCTGCCGCGGGTGTGAGCGCGGCGCCTTCTGTCTCCGGGTGGCAGCAACGACCAATCACAGAGCAGGCCGTCCGAGTATCTAGGCAGATCGGGGCTGCTCCAGCCATTCAGAAAAAAGAAAATAAAGCAACGCACGGGTCCGCTGGGCCAGGACCGTGGGGCTGGGCTCGAGTGAAGGTGGCTGCGAGGTAGTTTCTCTTTCTCCCTTTTCCTTTACTGTTGCTTGTGTGGGAAGGGCGACCATTGAAAGGTAGGGAGGGGGCGCTACGACTTGGGAGGAGAGCAGACACAGATTTGAGCTGTATTTTCAACAGCTTCTTCGCCATGTGCACGTGTCCCCAATCTGGGACCTCGTTCCCCCCACCCGCTTTCCTACGCCCAGCCCAGCCGTGCCGCTGCCGGGAACCCCCTACTCTGCAGCAGCGCGGGATTGGATGGAGGGGGAAGGGCGGGCGCTGGGGGCGCGCACCCGAATGGGGTGTCGAGGGAGATGACGTAGGGGCCGGCGGCGTGGGGGAGAGGGAGCGGCGAGGGGGAGCCGTGGCGAGATTAAGTAATGAGAACTTGGGCCCAGTTTTTTCCAAGCCTGGAAGGGCAGAATGTGCGCGTATCCTCTCTGACCTCGCAGGCAGATTCAGTGGCGAGGAGTCTATTAGAGGATCAGAGAACTTTATTTCGTGGTCGTGGTCGTTGTCTTTGAGAAGGCAGCCTTGGGGGTCAGAGGCGGAAATGGAAATTCATCTCTAACGTGGATTCCCAGTCCCCCCAGCCCTTCCTTTTACAGCTTTAGACATTTAGGGGACAGATCGAATGGAGACGCCAAAGATCTTTTGGGGTCTCTAGGGGCCTGGAGGAGTCATGGGATAATTTCAAATATTTGGAGAAGGCAAGTGGGGAGGAAAAGACCGCTGGCGAAATGGGGAGGCTGACTTCTATTTCTCTCTCTTTCTGGGCAGAGAGATGAGGGGTGCCCTGGGGTTCCCCGGGGAAGGGGAGTTAAATCTTCCCGCCCTGTGTCCTGTCAACTCTAGCCCTCATGCCGGGATGGCAGAAGATGAACCTGATGCTAAGAGCCCGAAGACTGGGGGCAGGGCCCCCTCCGGTGGCGCCGAGGCGGGGGAACCCACCACCCTCCTTCAGAGGCTCCGAGGTACCATTTCGTAAGTACTCACCACCTCCTCCAGATCCTGTCCCAGACATGGGTATCGGTCCCTGTAACAGCCACCTCCTCTGCAGGTGAACTGCCTCTTCCCGGGCAGGTGCCTCTGACCAGGGGAGGCTCTCCCCACGGTGGCAGTTCTGCCACCTGCCAGGCACGTCAATCCCCTTCCTCTCCCAGGCAGTCAGACACAGGATGGGGAAAATCTTGTGTGTGACCTCTGTCTTGCTTCTCTTCACAGCAAGGCGGTGCAGAACAAAGTAGAGGGAATCCTGGTAAGTGTTTTGGGGAAGCGGGTGATAGATGGGGGCGCTGAGGCAGGTGAGGACATGGGAGAGGCAATGTTGTCCACCTGTCTGAAGATGACTGGCTTTGTAGTTTCCTACCAATGTGACCTTGAGCATCTCGCTTCATCTTGCTCAGACCTCTTGTGGGAAAGCCCAGTAGAAATGAAATCAGAGCTGATCCTCTCTCTTCCCCGGTCACCATGGTGACCCATCCTCAAATCATGCTCAAGTCCTTTTCCAGTCCGACGGTCTGAGTCGTCAGCCTGGCTTTTTGGTTGGGATCAGAGAGCCCTACCTGGGGTCCTTCTTGTCCGTATCACTTCTGCCTCTGTTCTTCCCTACCTCAGCAAGATGTTCAGAAATTCTCAGACAACGACAAGCTGTATCTCTACCTTCAGCTCCCCTCAGGGCCCAGTACTGGAGACAAAAGGTAGGTTTGGTGCTAGACCTTCAGCGATCAGAGCTTTTGATTCTCAAAGGCTCATGGGAAAGGGCGGGGAGAATAAGAACCCTCATTATGTCTGTCCTGGCTCGGGAAGGAAGATCTCTGTCCTGCGTTGGTTTACTGGGGAAAGGTGAATGGCCCAGCACTTCTGAAGTGGTGTCTGCGTCGAGCCAGGCCCGCTGTTGCGGTCTAAGTATTGCATTTCTTTTTTCTTTCTCCTGTAGCTCAGAGCCGAGTACACTCAGCAATGAGGAGTACATGTATGCCTACAGGTGGATCCGCAACCACCTGGAAGAGCATACGGACACCTGTCTGCCAAAGCAAAGTGTTTACGATGCCTATCGGTGGGTAGATGCGGGCGGGCGGTGGGTTGGCGGGCATAGGACTTCCTCTTTGCCCCTGGAGAGCTCCCTGCCTTGGACGAGCCTGACTTCTTAAAGACTGTCCCAAACTTGATCCCCAGGGACCCTCTGACCCCATCCGTGGCCTCCTTCTCTGAGCATCTTCCCACCCTGTCCTCCCCTCCACTCACTCAGGAAGTACTGTGAGAGCCTCGCCTGTTGTCGCCCACTCAGCACAGCCAACTTTGGCAAAATCATCAGAGAGATCTTCCCTGACATCAAGGCCCGACGGCTTGGTGGCCGGGGCCAGTCCAAGTATCCTTGACTAGAGGGGTTGGGGCTGGAGGCCCTGGGGAGGAGAACGTGCGCGTGTGGAGAGCCAGGAGTGCAGACAGCCTGACCTTCCGAGGGGGCCTGGAGACCCCCCCCCACTCCGTGCCGGCTGGCTCCTTAACTGGCATCAGGTATTGCTACAGTGGCATACGAAGAAAGACCTTGGTATCGATGCCACCCTTGCCTGGCCTTGACCTCAAGGGCTCTGAGAGTGTAAGTAACAACCCGCTGATGGCATTCTTCTCCCCGAGGTAGAAGTCGGGGTCTTCGGGACATGTTTTGGGGGCTGACACCGCCTAGGTCTTCGTGCACGCAGTTTCTGGGTGCGCAGGCTATGCCTTCTGCCCACCTCACAGCTGAGGCAGAGGATGGAGAGAGCTGGGTTTCCTGGATGGGCTGGCACAGGCCGCCCCCATGCCGGTTCTGACCTTCCTGTGTTCATCGTGGGTGTTGGGGAGGGACCGAAGGACCGAGGTTCCTATAGCGTGGAATGCCATGGGCACGTTCTCCCCTGACTGCAGCCGGAAATGGGCCCAGAAGTGACGCCAGCCCCTCGGGACGAACTGGTCGAGGCAGCCTGCGCCCTGACCTGCGACTGGGCGGAGCGGATCCTCAAGCGGTCCTTCAGCTCCATCGTGGAGGTGGCGCGCTTCCTGCTGCAGCAGCATCTCATCTCCGCCCGGTCCGCGCACGCGCACGTGCTCAAGGCCGTGGGGCTCGCTGGTGGGTGAGCCCTCGCGCTCGGCACGGCACCCCGAGAAACCCTCTGCCTCTCTCAGCCTCAGAGTGCCCCCTCTCGACCCCCCCACGAGGATGGAGACCTCTCGGGTTTGCCTTCTGCTCCTAGA
Source organism: Macroglossus sobrinus (assembly GCA_004027375.1). NCBI lineage: Eukaryota > Metazoa > Chordata > Mammalia > Chiroptera > Pteropodidae > Macroglossus > Macroglossus sobrinus. The sequence goes on from PVKZ01005316.1 coordinate 23,039, forward strand.
GACCCTTCTAGAACATGCCTACACCTCCTCCTTTCCCCTGCCTCTACCAGCCAGTCAGACGGCTGCCCTTCTCCCTTCTGTGTCCTCCTCGCCTGACTCCCTTTCCTGGCACTTTCGCAGAAGAGGACGAACATGGCCCTCGGGATCGGTCCTCTAAGACCAAGAATGGCGTCGAGGCCCCAGAGGGCGGAGCCCCGAAGAAAGAGAGACCGGCCCAGGTGAGGGAGTGGGTGCCCCTGACCCCGCTGCCCTGGGCTGCGGGCCGAACACGCCCCGCCCCGCCCTGCCCCGTGGGTCCCATCCTGGGTCACCTCCCGTGCCCGTGTTTCCTCCCCCCCTCTGCTGCGCAGCCCCCCGCGGAGCTGGAAGCCCGGGCTGGCCCCCCGGCGCGCGGCGAGCGGAAGAAGAGCGTGGCGGAGAGCCCGGCCAGCGCCGCGGCGGCGGCGGCCACCAACCCGCAGGTGAACGCCCTGGTGGCGCGGCTGCCGCCGCTGCTGCCGCGCACCTCGCGCGCGCTGCTGACGCCGCTGCGCGTCGCCCCGTCCATCCTGGCCCCCAAGCCCTCGGGCGCCCTGAAGCTGGCCGCCTTGCCGCTGCCCTGCAGGCCGGGGGGCCCCCAGGCCGCCGTGCCCATCATCAACATGTTCTTGCCCACGGTCCCCGCCCTGTCCGCGCCGGGGCCCGGGCCGGCGGGGGGACCCGGGCCGGCCCCGCCGGTGGCGCTCGCGCCGCCGCAGGGCGCGGACGGCCGGGAGCCGGGCGCGGGCGGCCCGCGGCCCCAGGACCGGGGCGTCAAGAGGACGGCCGAAGGCCCTGGGAGCGAGGCCGGCGGGCAGGACCCCGCCGCCAAGGCGGCGAAGCAGGATGCCGAGGATGCGGGGAGCGACGCCAGAAGGAAACGCGGGCGCCCCCGAAAGAAGTCGGGCGGAAGCAGGGAAAGGAAGCGCACCCCTGACGAGCCCGCGGCTGCCGTGGACCCTGCGCAGGCCTCGGGCTTCCCCGGGGAGACGTGGGCCCCCGGAGGGGGAAGCACCCCGGCCGCGGGGTCCCAGGGCTCAGGGCCAGGGGGAGAGGCGGGGAGGGCGCCGGCGCTTGCTCCGGGCCAGGAAGAGGGCGCCGTTGCTAGAGGCGGCAGGGGCCCCGGGGCCCGCCACGCCAGAGGAGGAGGAGGAGGCGACGCGATCCCTCCTGCCCCCCGGAAAGTGAGCGTCATAAAGGGCAGCAGGAGCCACAAGGAGGCTCTTCTCGTGGGGAAGGCAGAGGTGGCCGCGGCGGCACAGGGTAACAGGGACTCCAAGGGGCACGCGCCTCCGAGCCCCTCATCCCAGGAGCAGAGAGACCCCAGGGCGACGCCCCCGTGATGGGGCGGTGGCCGGGAGCGTTTCTGTCCAGGCGTGGACTCCACCTGTCGGCCTAGGCGAGCCCCTTCTCTGCACCTGCTGCTTTTCCGAGGGGAATTCCCGCTCTTTGTAGGGGCGACTGAGGCTACCCCGTCTCCTCACCCCGGGCCTGCTTCCTGCCTCTGACCTTTGCAGCTTATTACCCTTGGCTTCCGAGTCACTCATGTCGCTGTAGTGACCTCACCTGGATCCCCGTGCTCTCCCGTGGGAAGACGGGCGGAGTACGATGAATGTATAAGAAAGAACCCAGTGGTTCGAAGTCATAGCAGGCTTAACTCAGACGGGCTTAAAGATAATCGTTTATTGGCTCACGAAACTGGAACTGGAACCTCCAGAGGCTGTGCTGGCTCCAGGTGGAGCTGATCGGGTGGCTCTGGGTGTCTCCAAGTACAGGATTGACTTCCCCCCTCTGCATCCCCCCAAACCCTGCTGCTCTGCCTTCCGCAGGATCCTAAGCCTGGGCCACCTGTGGCTGCCAGCATGCCTAGCATTACGGGTTTCCTCATTTACGCCCTGCCAGAAACAGAGGGTGTCCTTGTGCCAGGAATCCCAGGAATAACCCTCCTTGTGTCACATGTCCACCCCCCGTGAATCCCGGTGCCCAGGGGGATGGTATATGCTGATTTACTTATTCTCCATCATGGACTGCACCTGTGGGGGGAAAAGGGTGGGCTCCGCCTCCCCAGAACCACGGAGATCCCCAGATGGAAGCTGGGAGGACGTTCTGGGGAGGCGGCGACACCCACCACTACCACACAGGACGTGTGGCCTTGGCTTGCTAGGGCGGCCTCAGCTTCACCTGCTTCTCCCTTCTCCTTACTTCAAGCTATTCACTCTTTCCTCTCGTTCTGCTCTCAGAAGGAATGAGAGGGAAGCCACGCTCCTGTAGGGACTGTCTCTTTGGTCTCACTTCGATGACAAGCCCTTTTTCCCACCACCTTCGTCTCAGAGACGGAGCTCCTTCCTTGGCTCTCTCTCAACTTCCATTTCTCCGCATTTCCGCTTCCCCATCTCCCACCCCACTGCCTGTTCCACCGAATGGAGTGATTCACAGCTAGTCATCTTATTAAATTCATCCTGTATCCACCAGGTGTCAGTCTCTCGTCATACACGTGTCAGGCCTAGCCAGGATCCTGGGGTAGGTCAGCTCTGTGGAAGGAGGTGGCTCTGTGCACCCATAGAAAGGGACCCGAGATACTCCAGGTGCACCCTTGGGAAGAGCGGACGCCGGCCAGCATTTCCCGAGGACCCACTGTGGCTTCTGTGTAGGGGTAGCTTCTGGCAGGGAGAGAATCTTGGCTCTTGCCCAGAAACACAGATTTACTTTCAGGGAGACTTAACTTGTTCGTTCCACCACAGCAGAGTTTTAAAAAGTATAATATGTAATGTTTGATATCTATAAAGAATATATTTAACATGAATAAGTTATGAAGTCTAATAATTAAATGACTACCTATGACCCATCACCCAACGTGTCCATTAAAACATTAGAAAAACCATTGCCTTTCTCGTGTTCCTCCCCTGTCCTGTCTCCTGCCTCTCCCCAGAGGCGACTACCTCCCCCAATTTTGTGTTTATTAATTATCTCCTATGTATATAACCATACATGTATATACCCTTAAAAACCTATTGTTCCCTTTCGCTTTTGGGCTAAAACAAAAAGTTTTTAACAGTCCCATGTAGTGTGCTCTCTTTGACGTACCGTTACTTCTAAGGTTCGTCTGTGTTGTAGATGGCTGCGACCCATTCATTTTCATCTCTGTGACAGTCCACCAAGTGTGTGAACCACAGTTATTTATTACCCATTCACCGATCAATGGACTTCGGGTGGTTTTCAGTGTTTCGCGATCACGAACAATGCTGCTATGCTGTACATGTTAGTGCCTTTGTCTTCAGCAAGATTTCTAAAAAGTCTTCTAAGATGGTTCTTTTGATCTGTCCACCCTCTGAGTTGGGAACTGTTCCCTCCTGTCTTATTCTCTGAGAGAATTTACATCGGATTGACATGAACCATCCCTTGAAAGTTTTTTGGTGAAACTTCCCCATTGAGCTATCTCAGCCTGATATTTCTTTGTGGGAAAAATTTTGACTATTGATTCAACTTTTTAAATAATGATAGGCTATGTGGGCTTTCTATTTCTTCTTGAGTCAACTTAGGTAAAGTGCTTTTCTAGAATTTTTTTTTTTTTAATGAAATTTCTTCTATTTTCTTTCTTGCCTCTGCCCTGGGTAGTCGTGTCCTTTTCATTTCTGCTGTTGACTTGTGCTTTTTTCCCCCTCGATCAGTTGTACTAGAAATTTGTTATTTTACTTGTCTGTCTTTAGTAACTACTTTGGGCTTTGCTGATCATCTTTATGTATTTGTTTTCCATTTTATCAATTATGGATCTTATCTATAGTATTTTTCTTCCGGTTTCTTTAGATTTAATTTGTGTTCTTTTATAACATTTCAGTTTTGACACTTATCTAATTAATTTTCAAGCTGTTTTTTCCCCCCTATTTTAAGTTTTTAAGGACCTGCTTCTCTACCCAAGTTTTTCTGTTGTAAAGTATTTTCATTATTATTTAGTTCTAAGAATATTTAAATTACACTTGTGACTTTTTTGATTCATGAAATATTTAGAAAAGTTTTCTAAATTTCCAAATGTCTGGATATTGAAAAATTTACAATTTATCTTCCAGCTTAACCATTTGTGCTCAGAGAATGTGGTCTCTAGGAGACCAGTTCTTTGAAATGTGTCGGATTGTTATTTAATATTCTGTAACTTACCTTGCATGTCCAAATCTGTTTTGCTGTTTTGCCAAGGTAGTTTGTTTCTTACATATTTTGTATTCTGGGGTTCTGAGCTTATATTTTGTTAAACTTAATCCCTGGGAATCCTGAATTGGCCTAAATTGGGAATACCTTCTTCCAGAGAGGATTTGCATTTGCTTCTGCCCAGAGCCTCAGGCCCTCCTGACCTGGGGCTGCATTAGTCCTGGTTTAAAGCAGGCTCCCAGGTTTCCTTCCCTTCCTGGCGAGACCCAAGAGTCAGCTCTGTTCATAAGACTGACACTGATGTTTGTCCCCAGGGCAAACCTGCTTTTCCTACTGCACGTTGCTGTCCTTCATATAGGTCTCAGCTAAATGTTATCGTTCCTTCCTTCGGTGACTTCCCTTTCTAGCAAGCCCAGCGACGCGCTAAATATCAACCTTGCCGTAATTCGTCCAGGATCTAGTTGTATCTTAACGGGAGAGCCCTTTCTCTTATCCATGCTGTCAGAAGTAGCAGTCCGTTCCTGTGGTTTTGGTATTTTCCTTCTTGTTTTTTTTTTTTTTTTTTAAGTGCTAGGCACTTGTTAGAAGCTAATTGACTTAGGCCGTGCCTTCAAGGCGGTAAGGGTCCCAGCACGAGGTACGTTAGCAGTAGGCACGAGAGCTGTGTGAGCCCAGAAGAGCACGCGGCTCAGACAGAATGCAGGGATGACTTCCCGGGAGAGGTGAGTAGGAGTCAGCCGGGCAGGTCTAACTCAGAAAGCAAGAACGAAACAACCTATCACATGGTAAAAAAGAGTTAAATCATGGTACTCATTCTGCTGCATAAGAGCTGGATGTAAATTCAGAGAGATCACTTCAGGCTGAGTAATCTGGGAAGGCTTCATGGAAAAGCTAGGCTTGAGGTCATTAAGCCTTTAAGGTAAGTAGACCTTAGGTGAAAAAGAGGAGGGTATTCCAGGGGTTTAGGGATATGGGATGTGACTATAGGTATGGCGGTACCACCCAGTAAAGAGACGTGTCAAGGTGAAAGGACGTGTATTGACAATCATGAGAAATAAAACTAGGAGAACACACACCATCCCAGTTACCTGTTGACTGAACGAAAGGTATAAAGTTTGCAGTAAAGGATGGAGGAACTGGGGTCAAAGGGAACCAGCCAGGCGCTGTTGGCATGATCCACGCAGGGGGAGATGAGGGACTAGACCAAGCTGCTGACACATTAGAGGTGACAAGATAAACCACTGGTGGGAAGATAAACCACTGGTGGTAGGATAGATAGCATCTAAGGAAATATTGTCCTCATCATCACCGGACTTGGGGATGTGTCCAGACACTTTGGGAGACCAGGGCGCTGGATGATTTTGAGATTTACATGAATGTGACAGAGTTTTTAGTCTATTTTGAAAACTGTATTTTTAAAATCTAACATGAGACATTATTTTGTAGTTCAGGCAACCTGTAGTTCGTTAGATGAAGGGCTGAAGTAAGGTTTTGGGGACTGCCGCTGCTTCTCTACCGTTCCTTATTCTCTCCCCAACACCCTGTCCCTCAGCATCGTCTTTGATTCCAGCCCTCTTGCAAACGAAGTTAAAGATAATTTATAATTTACTAAAATTTGAAATATTTTGCTATTAAACCAAGACAAATGCTATGTGTTTGATCTATGACCCCAAATAAATGAATTTATTGCTTGTTTTTGTGGATAAAATCAACTTTCTTTAGAAATCAAATGCCACATTCACTCACATACTAAATGGGAGAATTAGTGTTCTTACATATCTGTCTCATGTTTCAGTTCGTAGCAGGTCTACTTTGCTGGTTCCATCTTGAGATAAAGCTAAGCATAACATACATATATCTATATATGTATATATACACACACACATATATGTATATATATGTATGTATATACACACACATGCACACACACATATATACATATATGTATATATATATAATTAGTATTTCTTAAATATTCATAAGGAGGCATTTGTTTACTGGAAAGAACATGAATTTGATTCAGATCGGAGCTTTACCACCTTCCATATGATTTTGAACTTTATCGAGTCCAGTTTTTTTAAACTGTAGATTGCAACCCATTGGTGGGTTGTGAAACTGGTTTACCAGGAAGCAACCTTTTTTAAAAGTGAGATAAAACAGAATAGAAAATCCCAGTGCATTGCATACGGTAAGGGCAAGCATCGTTTCATGAAACGCAGAGGAGACTTCAGGGGTCATGATATAAAATTATTACTGTGGGTTGAAGTAAAACAATTTTGAAAGAAAATGACAATCATTCTGAAGCTCAGTCTCCATAAATGGGATGAAATCTCTTCCAAAGGGTTTTAATGAGGAATAAATGAGGTAATGTTTGTTTTCATACACGGTAGGGCCTCGAGTAATGAGTCTCAAAAAAAAAAAAAACCCCATAATATGGTTCAGGAAAAAAATAATTTCTTTAACCACAGGAGTGTTTATAATTGGAGCTGTATTCTGACCTGGGTCCTCTAGTTTTACCAGTTTTTGATGAATAAGCCAACTTCTTTCTCTAATTTGATGCAATTTAAGTAAGATAAATGACATTACCTGATCCTGTTGGTACTTTCCTGGTGCTATATCAACAAAACAAACTTTCCTGTGGCAGAAACGAAGGATACAGCTACAATATAAAGATGGATCCTTTCCTGCCTTGAGCTCAAACTAGAGCAGTTTGGAGACCCATAGAAACAGAGGGTAAACAAGAACAACAGAACAAAAACTTCAGAAGTCAGACAGAGGCAAAGAAATGTACACATATGAGCTATTAGAGCTACAAACACAGAACACTCGGAACAGTCTCTTCTACTAAAGTGTTGGGGGTGGAGGGTAATTCCGTTAAGAAAGGATATAACTGCCTATAGCTGTAGAAAGCTCCTACTTAAAATCTGAAGGGAGATCTTCCAGAAATTTTTTTTTTTTGTCATTGGAAAATTTAAAAAACTTACTATAAAAAACAAAGCTGTCACAACTTTTTATGATGTTTCAAAAAGCTGGTCTTATGGCCTTCTGGAATCCTACCCTGGAAGGGATGGATGTGTGATATTTTAAACCCTAAGCTAAAGCAGAGCCCTCATCTTTTGATACTTGACTGACAGCTGATTGGGAGCTGGCCAAGAGCTTCTAGGCCTGACAGGTGGACTAGTGATTCCCCACTCCAGACAAGTGGTGACAAATTTAAACAATCTTTGGCACTCTCGGCCCCTTTCTCGACTCATCTTTCATTCCTGTACTCCTGGTACCTAGTTTATCAGCTTGCCTTCGCAAAGGATCTGAGCAAATTCTCATTTCTATTCTCCGGCATACAATTCTTCAGTCTTCAGAATGCTCTCTCCTCTGTTTTGTTCTGCTGGATGATATCCAATAAATCTTCTAAGACCTGGCTCAAGATTTTTGGGAAGGCTTCCATTCATTCATTCACCATATACCAAGTGGTTAGGCCTTCTATATGAATGGACTACACTCTTCTACGTTCCTTTAGCAATTAGGCATCCCATTCGTTCTACTTTTGTACATACTGTATATTTTACACAGGTATTCTCAAGTTATTACCTTTATTCTGCCTCTCAAACACAAGCAGTGACCCTCTTTTTTAAAATCTATATCATTGTCCCAATAATAGTAATACAGTAATATCCATAGCACTAATCTGGACTCTCTTTTAATCCTCACAAAACCCTGTACAATGGTGCTATTCCTGGATCCACTTTGCAGATATGGAAACATAGAAAAGAGGTGAAATCAGTCATCCCAAATCAGCCTGTAAGTGGCATCCAAGATCTGGACTCAAATAACTAGCCTCAGTGCAGAATATTAAGTAAAGCCCTTTGAAGGTTGGGACAGAGGTTCCGTTAGCACAAAGAGTTCTGATGGAGAGGGCTCTCAATCAATAACACCGACAAATACACAAAATCAACACCAGAGGTTCATCTGCAGGCGTGTGTTTATTTGTTTAATTGTATATGGTTTTGTTTGGAAAGAAGGGTTATGCCCTCCAAGCCTTTGTCATCTCACTCACCTGTCCCAAATTGGCCTTGTCCTGCCCCTCCCCGGGGTGGGGGGGATCGACGTCCGGAGGCTGTCCAGACAGGTGGTGACCTCGTTGGCAGAACTGTCACCTCGAGTCGCGCCGCTAACGGCGAAAGATTGACGCGGTTGGACGGCGCCATTCTCGAAGCGATAAGGGGCGTCATCTGGGGCATCGTCCTTTCAGATGACTAGGAAAGGGTGGTGAGGGTGGCTATCTTCCCCACCCGCCCTCAGTCTTTCCCCTCTGCCCGCTGGGCCCCCGGCGTCCATTCTACAGTCTGACTTACTGAGCGAGCCGTGCGGACTAAGGGGAAGGCAGAAAGCCACCGGCTGCAATCACGGTGACGCCGCGCCTACTGCAAACGGGCTCATTTGCGGACGAGTCGCACGCATTGGGGACGCACTCTGTGCTTCTGCCCCGACGGCGCCCACGCTCGCCGGCGGCTCGCTGCTCCAGACCCGCAGCCCGCGCCCGGCGTCCTGCAAATCGCACTGGCCTCTGGGCTCGCTCGGCCTCGCCAACCCCCGGCCTCGGGCCCGCCCCCCGCGGCTGGCCCCGCCCCGCGCTCTCTAGCCCCGCCCAACTCCCAAACTCCTTCCCCGCCCCTCGTCTATTTCTGAACAGGCGTATTCCAGGCAGCTCACCCGACTCCGCAGATTGCTATGGGACCGCTGGGGTCCTGAGCGTCCGAGCAGCAGGGACGCGCATCCCAAGAGGGGCTTGCACGCCGAGGAATTAAGCCCTGCTGGGGTTTATTTTTTTGGCCTTGACTGTGCGGAGGGGGGAAGAAGAGGTCGCGCGGCACGGGCGGACTCGAGGCCGCGCGAAGGCCCCTCAGGCGGGCCCTGGGGCAGCCCCGCAGCCGGGGCCTGGTGCAGCCGCCGCGGCCGCTGTCAGGGAAGCACAGGCGGCCCATGGAGCCCGCGAGCGGCCGCTGCTGCTGAGGCGGCGGTGTCGGCAGCCCGACCCCGCCCGCCCGCACCTCCTCCGCGGGGCCCCCCGGAGGTAAGCGACTCCGCGAGTCCCCCTCGCCGTGTGTGTGTGTGAGTGTGAGTGTGTGTGAGTGGGGGAGTCCCTCTCCCTCCCTGTCCCGCACAGCCTCCCCGCCCCCACACCCAGGTTCGACTACAAAACTGCCCCCCCACTCGGCGGCAGCTGCACCCCGGATCCCTTCTCCACCCTTTCCAATCAAGCCCGGGGTCCTCGTCTGCTGTTTGGCTTCCTCTTCTGCTTAGCTCCTCCCTCTGCCCCGGGGATTCCCCCCTCCCTCGCCCTGACCCCTGCTGCCTCCGTCCCGAATTATTGTCTCTGAAGTCACGAACTCTTTTCCACATCAGGACGCCTCTTACACTGTCCATCCCTGTTTGTCCTTCCTCGTCGCCTGCGCTCCTGCCCCCAAACTCCCGTGACCCCCGCCTGGATCCCTTTTTCTGTTCTGCCCCTTCCCTCCGACGTCTCCGCGCATCCCCGGCGCTGGGCTCCTCATGCCTGGAGCTGAGGATTGCGGCCCTCTCTTTCCTCTGCTGCCTCTGATTCCATTACCTCACCGCCCCCCACCCGGCTCCCGGCTGCCAAGAACTGCCTGCGCCCCTCTCCTTAGCATCTCGCCGTCATTCGCAGGGTATCATGTGCGTTCTGCTTTGACCTTAATCCTTCCCCTTCTCCGGAGTGCTTTACGATCCCCGTAAGTTCCTTTAGCTTCCCATTCCCCCTTCTTAGTCCCCAGCCGCTGGAGGTTTGTTCCCACAGAAGAGACACCTGATAGTGCCCCTTCCGTCCTGGATTTCCAGCCCCACACTTTCTCCATCAGGTTTCCAGACTGTTGCTCACCCTGGCGACACTTGGCCCCGTTTTCCCTGTGGTCTGTATGTGTTCTCTGTCCCACGCTCTCTCTACATACGCCTTATTTTAGGATCAGCTAAACCTTGAACTGAGGGAAAAAAAAAAAATGTGTGGGGAGGAGAGGGAGCCCCAGCTGTCTCACGCAGGCTTTTCTGGCAGAAGGGTGTTCCCGAAGGATGGAGCAAGTTTTGAAGAAGTTCCTATCAGATTACGCTTTGTTGACTCCTCAGGATCAGCCACTAGGAGGGATGAACAGTCCTGTGTGGAAACTGAATGAGGCTGTGAGAAATTTTGTTTTGGATTACATAATTTTAGGCTTGTCTTCAAGGGATCACAGAATACAGTGTCTTCCCACCCCTGTCCACATCCCAGAGGAATCAATTTACTGTCTGTGGCTTACTGCAGAGTTTTGGTTGATGCCGTATGAGCTTAGGGCTGGGGTGGAGTGTGGGGGTAACTGGGAAGAGGAACACGAGATAATGGAAAGAGCGTGTACAGTCCGGTCGGGATTCCTGAGTTCGATATGTGGCTTCTTCAGTTGACCTCTAGAGTGACCTTTTTGGGAAAATCCTCTCACTGTATAGGCATCAGTACAGTAAATGGCTAATAGGATGCGGGCTATGGGGGGGAAAAACAAACTCAGTTTATCTGTTTACAGAACACTCTGGGTTTCTCAGACAAAAGGTATTTATTAGTAGTGGTTTAGTGGTCCTGAGAACTGTCCTCCGTCTCGGTCCCTCCGTTGGGTCCTTCGAGGCTACACCCAGGGCAGTACGTCCGTTTGAAAGACCAGCTCCGGGCCCGCTTCCTCCACCTGCCGTGCTTGCTCGTCCCGCTGCCCCAAGTCGCTGCGTGCTCCTTCTGCAGCGCTCGACCCATAACTGCAGATTCCGTGGGTGGAAAGTATGTCTGTGGGCAAGCCCTTCGAGGAAGCCGGCTGCAGGAGAGAAGGCGGAGTGAGCTGGGGCTTAGGAAACTGGTCGCTCCCTCGTGTGCCCTGTCTCCCTCTTGGCCTGCGATGATGACGAGGGCCCAAGGAGTTCCGTTCATCTTCCTCCTCTCGGCCTGTTCGAACGTCTTCTCGCTGCCTCGTCCCTCTTCTTCCTTCTCCCTCGTCCTCCTCGCCGACCCGAGTGCTCACAGTGCCCCTGCTCGGAGCAGCTTCGCTCCTCGGGAGCTCCCTCAGAGGGAAGCGTATTGCCTCGGTTTCCCCGCTTCCCTCTCAGAGCTGGGTCCACACCGCGTGGTGCATGAGAACATGTTTGCCGAACACCATCCGAAGCAGCGAAATGAGGTTCTGTCATTTGGGGAAGAGTCTAGGAAGGACCTCTCAGTCATTGGCACAAGGCAAGAGAGGGCCTCGTCCAGGTGCCGTTTGTGGCTTGCAGCAGAGAGAATGAGGTGACAGGTGGCTTTTCTTGTCGTCCGGCTGTTTCCAGCAGAGGCTTCCAGGGCTGGCTTGGGCTGTCTGGCTGGATCTGCTTAGACCAGCTTCGTGGCCCTGTACAGACAGTCCTCAGGCTGATTCAGTGTTGACTTAACGATCCTGAGACCACTGCCCTCCCTCCCTCCCCTCCTGCGGTACCTTGAGAATGCCCTCTCTCCTGATGCCAACCCCCCTCGGGGCTTCAGGTGAGCATTTACCTGGTTCCTGGTAGGGCGTGAGCCTGCTTCACTGCTGGGCCCTGTGTTTCTACAAAGAAAAAGTAGCACTCAGTGTCCAGCTCTACCACTGAGGGCGAGGGGGCAAGATGAGCTGCGACCTCCTTAAAGCAAGGCTTGAACTAGACCTTAAGACGGGAGGGGGAACTTCTCACGGCAGAGCAGGCAGCCCGGGGCCGCGTGGAGTCTCTGAAAGAGCAGCGTCTTTTGAAAATTGTTGTTAAAGGTAAATGCGTACCTGGTAACAAATCCAAAGGTACGTAAGAGTTTGTGATGAAAATCAGCAGTCCCGCCCCATCTCCTTCAGAGTCCACCTCCGAACCAGCTTGCTGGGTACCTCGGAAGGTTATCACCATAGCTTTAGGTAAAATAAAATGTTCTTGCCTCTATTTCTTAATTTGTTAATTTTACAGAAGAGGGTTTAACTTTAGAGGATTTATACCGCCCGTTTATACGATTATGCCATTTTTATTTCTACTGGACACCTTAAATAACATATTTGAACCCCCTTTTTCTTCCCCATGAACTTTTAACAGTCTCTCTTAACTACCTGCCTTGTAGGATGAAGATGCTGGCTAAGCAGCTTCCTTTTTTCCCAACTCATATGATCCATCTCAAAGGGATTTTTTTAAAAGGAGGAGGCAAATTGAGGTTTCCTATCTGCTTGGAGGCAGAGCACTAAATCCGATGATCTTAAAGGAGATTCTGTGAGCGTACAGGAACATATAAAAACATGAGGATTGGTCTGAACCTCTTCATATTTATCTAGTTCGTGGAAAAAGCTTCGAAGAAAGGACGGGGATGAGCTGGATGAGGGGATCGATTCAGAGCTCTTGCCCGTCCCGTCCTAGCAGGGGCTGGTCCAGCAAGCCTTCAGTGGAGGCCAGCGGAGGGCTGTTGGCCTGGAATCTTTTGAGGTGATGACAAGCGGGAAGCCAGCCTAAGTGAGAGCAGCCCCTCCCCCCAAGCAGGGTCCTCTGCAGACACTTACGAGCTCAAGTCACACAGAACACATGACTGTAAACACCCTTGCTGTTTTCTACAGCTGCCGCTCTGCTCTGCACACCCCCCGATGCTCAGATGAGGGTTCCCTCCGTTGCCCAGATGGAGCCGTGGGGCCCAGCCAGTTGTCAGCATTCCCACCTCCCTTTCCCAGCAGCCAGCTGCTTGGCTGGGGTGGGCGAGGCCTCTTCAGTCCCCTGCATTCCCACTGGGAGGCCAGGTTAGGCTCCTCATTCGAAGTGTGTGGCTTCAGTTGTCAGAGTCTCTGAGAGCCGTGGGAGTCGTTTCATACTGAAGGTTTGGATTCTTACGTTTTTTCTTATTCTCTGACTTACAAGGAGAAGGATCTCTTCCTTTTCCTTTCGCTTTCCAGTTCTTTCACTTTCTTTAAAATGTTACTTGTCAACGCTGTATTTTCTTAGCATTTGAAAGTGAACGAGTTAGTACTAGGGACTATATATCTGGATTTGGGGTTTTAGAGAATCCTTTTCCTATTTTTTTTTTATTGTCTAAATTGCCAAAACAACTCAAATTCCTTCACTGCCTACTTCCCCACGTGTCTTGCTTCAGCTTCAGGCGGTCCCCGAGACTGAGAGAGGCCGGGACGGAGGCCTCGCTTGGCAGTTTCTCCTGCCTGTGGAGGAGAGGAGTCTGGTTTCCTGCCCCTCCTGACATCATCTGGTTCCCTAGGGAGTAAGGGCTGCCAAACGGGGCATCTGCTCCGTGGGGAAGTCCCCTGAATACTGGGATGGGGGCTTCTTAGCTGAGCCTTGGGATGGAAGAAGTGGTGTCCCTACCTCCCTTCTTCACGAGGAAGGGCAGCAGGTGTGACCAGATGGGGCAGACACCTGCTGCGTCTCCTGGTGAGGTCTGTGATGCTGCGTGTGGGAGACCGTCTGATCCTCGTTTCCCACGGGAGTTTTGACAAGTGGAGCTGGAGGAGCTTTTGGTGACTTGGAAGCCTTTGCAGGGGAGGGACAGGGACAGATGTGCCCAGCATAGACATGGAGGGGAAGAGTTCTTTGCACAGAATGACCGAGGCTGCCGCGTGAGCGTCCAGGGAGACCCGCAAGGTGGTGGTCCCAGCTGAATTAGCATGACCTCCGGTGCAGACTGCCCGTAAAGGTGTGGCAGGGGATGAGTAAAGCTTCCTCCTTATTCCTGTGCAACCCGTCGTTGCGAGTAGAGACAGATCCACACGGGCAGCCATGCTGGTTCTGCTGCTCGGAGGGTGCTGCGTCATTTGGGGAGAGCGCAGAGTGAAAGGGTTGTGCCACCTTTCCCACCAGTGCCAAGCTCCAGCTGCGTCAGGGAAATTAAATTCAGGATGGATGGGCTCTTGCTTGACAGAGTTGGGGGAGAGACAAGCCAAAGTGGCCTTTTTTGGTGATCTCTGAGAACAGAAGAGTCCCCGTCTGTCTTGCTACAGGACCAACAGTGACTCTGGGGAGGCAGGAGCTAGACGGCACACTCCTGGGGGGAGGAAAGTAACCTTGACTCCTAACACGTCGGAGGGGCAGTGAGGGACACAGGGAGGGTGGCAGTGGGAGGTGGGGTTCCCCAGAGTGACTAGAGAACCCGTATCTGGAGCCTCCTTCCACCCGGAGCGTGTGCACCCGGGTTCCCCAGGGTCGAAGGTGACATCTCTGATGAGTGGGAATTGCCAGCGTTCCCGCTCTGCGGTGGTCTTAGACGCACTCCATTCGCCTTCTCGTGAGGAGGCTCCAAGCCCGTTGCTGACCACAGCCAGACGCTGGCCCCGGGTGGACCTGGCCTTGACAGCGTGCCCTCCCGGCCCTTACTTTGAGCTGCCCTCCTGTTTGCCCCGAGCGTCGCGATCGGGATCATTGTGCGAGGGAGGTAGCTTTCGTGAGCAGCGTCCTCACAGAATTTCCTTCTGCGAGTCCATCCGCAGAGGGAGTCTTAGACGTGCGCGTCCAGTGCCCTGTACTTCGGACCCTCTGGGCCCACGAGTTCCCGCCTGAGCTTTTCCCGTCGTCTCCCGGCCCGCAGGTCCCGGAGCGTGTGCGATGATGGGAAACGTGATGCTGGGGTAGCAGAGGGCTGTCAGAAATGTGGGGGCTCTTCTGACAGCGAGGTACCCGTGGCTCAGTTCCCTTATAGCAGCGTGTGTGTGTGTGTGTGTGCACACGCAGGCACACACAGGCACACGCAGGCACACACAGGCACACACAGGCACACACATGCCTTTAGGTGATTAGGATTACACTAGCATCTATCAGGTGCTACTGTGAACCAGGCCCACGGTCTTCGCGTGCGTGGAGTCCCCGTTCCACGTGGCAGCAGCGAGAAGTAGGTACGCCTTCCCCACTGTGCAGTCGAGGAGACGGAAATAGGTTTCCCCATCTCATAACGGCAGAGCCAGGATTTCGAGCCCCAGCCCATCTGACGCCACGTTCAGTACGCTCCCCACTTTACTGTGGCTGCCGCAGCACTGGGGAAGCGGGGATGGTGTCACGGGGTCAGACGTGGCACTTCAGCTGGGCTGCTGATGGTGGTGGTCGAGCCTGGCCTGGTATTTGCTGGCCCTTATTCCTTGGGGCTTTTGAGTCTGAAAGGGAAGGTAAGAGAGTGTCTGTAACTAGAAAAATACGTGAAGACTTCAATACTGAGTACAGGTACCTTGCTCAGGACCCATGCCACCGAGTGTCACGAGTAAGGAAATACCTTTTAAAGAGGAAAGGAAAAGGTTATTGACAGGCATTTAGAGGGAGACCTGGGACGGGCACAAAGATGGGAAAGCGTTTGAAGGGGTAAGGACAAGGGACTCAGACCAGACTTGCTTCAGTCTACCTGAAGAATTTGTAAACTTCTGTAAACGTAAGACACATAAAGCAACATCTTGCAAATGCAGGTCAGGAACAGCGCCCAAGCTGGTTAACTTAACGCAGAGGGAGTGAAGAGAGCCTCGGTGAGAAGTGTTAGTGGTCAGGGAACATTCCTGGCAGGGAGTGACTTTTCGTTTGTTTGTTTGTCTGTCTGTTTGTTTAATTTTTCTTACGGTGACATTGGTTAACTAAATCCACTAAGGTTCAGCTGTCCACTTTAACAGTAAGGCATATATACATTTACACTGTGTGTTCATCTCCCATCGTTAGATTTCTTTCTGTCGCCACATGTGTGATCCCCTTTACCCGTCTACCTCCCCCCTTTGCCCCCACCCCTACTTTTCACCAATTTTTAAAGGAGTCCAGGAAGACAGAGAGGAGGTGACTGGGAAGGTTTCGTGGCAAAGGGGAGACCTGAGGCCAGTGCCCCTGACTAACCCGTGCGTGTGTGTGTGTGTCTCCCTGTCTGTCCTTTCTCCGTCCTCCCTCCCGTAGCCTGGAAGCCCGGAGTCTGGCTGTGGCCATGGGCGACACGGTCGTGGAGCCTGCCCCGCTGGAGCCAGCTTCTGAGCCCACGTCCGGGCCACCGGGGAACAATGGGGGCTCCTTGCTAAGCGTCATCGCGGAGGGGGTCGGGGAACTGCCGGTGATTGACCCCGAGGTGGCCCAGAAGGCCTGCCAGGAGGTGCTGGAGAAGGTGAAGCTTTCGCACGGCTGCGTGGCCGTCTGCGGCAGAGGCACCCCGCTGGAGCTGGTCAACGGGGAGGGGGTGGACAGTGAGATCCGCTGCCTGGACGATCCGCCCGCCCAGATACGGGAGGAGGAAGACGAGGTGGGGGCCCCCGTGGCCTCGGGCGCGGCCAAGGGCGCAAGGAGGCGGCGGCAGAACAACTCGGCCAAACAGTCTTGGCTGCTGAGGCTGTTCGAGTCCAAACTGTTCGACATCTCCATGGCCATCTCGTACCTCTACAACTCCAAGGAGCCCGGGGTGCAGGCCTACATCGGCAACCGGCTCTTCTGCTTCCGCGACGAGGACGTGGACTTCTACCTGCCCCAGCTGCTGAACATGTACATCCACATGGACGAGGACGTGGGCGACGCCATCAAGCCCTACATCGTCCACCGCTGCCGCCAGAGCATCGACTTCTCCCTGCAGTGCGCCCTGCTGCTCGGGGCCTACTCCTCGGACATGCACATTTCCACCCAGCGACACTCCCGCGGGACCAAGCTGCGCAAGCTGATCCTGTCCGACGAGCTGAAGCCCGCGCACCGCAAGCGGGAGCTGCCCGCCCTGGGCCCGGCCCCCGACACCGGGCTGTCCCCCTCTAAGAGGACTCACCAGCGCTCTAAGTCGGACGCCACCGCCAGCATCAGTCTCAGCAGCAACCTGAAGCGAACCGCCAGCAACCCCAAAGTGGAGAACGAGGACGAGGTAAAACTCCCGGGGGGTCGGGCACAGGATGTCGGCCGTGGGCTCACTCTGTCCTTGTCTCTCCTTGCCTGTTTCATTTCACTGATAAAAGCGTGGAATGTTAGAACGGAAAAAGGCCTTGGAATTCATGTGTTCCAACCGCCTCATCTTACGAAGGAGGAACCCGGCGGCCCAGACAGATACGGTGACTGTCTCAGGTCACAGAGCTGATAGCAAGGCCGATAGTCCTTTCTGCCCCACGTTCTCGAGCTCCCTGCTCGCCGAGGCCTGTGGCGGGGACCCTGCCACATGTCGGCCACAACCTGCCGGAGCGGCAGCCACGGGCGGGAGAAGGGACCAGAAGGGACCAGGAGAAGGGACCGAGTGTGTGAATGGGGTGTGTGCTGGGAGGGGAGGTGCTAGGCGCTCCTTCACCCCCCTGCACACCTCCTCGTGAAACCCTCTCTCCCAGGCCCTGAAGGCCCTGCTTTTTGTCTTCAGGAGGGCGTGGCTCATTCCCTGTCACCCAGGCATCTGCAGGACCCTTTCTACCCGCCTTCCTCGGGGGATGGGGGACAGGGTGGGCGGGGGGACAGCACCTCAGTCTTTCCCAGATCACGTGGGAGAAGCACAAAGGAAAGAGGGAAGCGGTCTGAGCGGGGAGAGTAAGTCTCAGGCAGACCTGGCAGTAGCCGCTGGGGGGTCCCCTCAGGGTACAGGGCGAGGGGGAGAGACCCATGTCATCGGTTCCGCCCACCTTCCATCCCGCGTCTGGACAGATAGGGGAAGTTGTCCAGCGGACAGCCAAGCGGCAGTGACCTGGTGCCCCCCCTGACTCACCACCAGCCCCGCTCACATCCGCTCGCATCCTGGCCGCCAGCCAGCCTGGGAAAGGAGGGAGAGAAGAAGAAAGCATTCGTGATTGTTGGAGAGTGCGCATAGCCCTGGGGCCGGCATCTGCCTCTGTGGGGCGCACAGCCACCCATGCTTTGCTACAGGGGGGCGTCTCTCAGGCACTGGGAGGTCGCAGTGTGGCGTAGGGCAGGGGGAAGGCAGGCGGGGGCCTGCGGGGGCCGCAGAGCCTGCTCCTCTGGAAATCCGGTGTTTATGCTGATTTAATCACAGGGCCTCTAACAGAGCTCATGTTCATTGAGCACTTCACGTTCCGTCCTCGCCGCCACCCCGGGAGACAGGCGGTGCTCTACCGGCTACCGGCGGGCACACGGGCCGAGGAGGCAGGCGCTTTGCGAGAGGCAGGCCAGGCCTCACGTCCCGGCCGGGCTCCCGCTCGTCCAGCTGATCCGTCTTGGGTATTTCTCAGCCTCTGCTTGCCCAGGGTCCCGGCGGTCAGTCGTTTTGGGGGGAACAGCCTGGGCCTCAGCCACCGAGGCCTCCGTCCCGCAGAAGCAGAGGCCCACTGTTCCCAGGACTCAAAAGGACCGTCTCATTTCTGGTTGTGCTCGGCAGGGAAGCCCAGGGCTGTGAAGGGAGAGCAGGAGCCACCCCGGTCCGGTGCGGTCATGCAGAGTTTGGGCGCTCCCTGTTGGGGACAGGCCTGTAGCGGGGTGCGTGACAGCGGCGGGCAGTGACCCCTGCTGCCCCTGTCAGGCACGGCTTTTCACCGTGTGTGTTCTGCAGGCCTCATCTTAGGGCCAGGAAGGCTGAGGCCTCAGGGCTTTGCTCACTCCGTGCTGGTCCCCAGTCCCTGTCTCTCGCACCTGACTCCTGCCCGGGTGGCAGTATGGGTGACGCACTGGGACGCAGGTGTGTCCCGTGAGTGCTTGGGTCCTGAGGGCGGCTCCTCCAGCTGCCATCTTCCCGACCTGGCTACTCTGTGGCGGGACACGAGACCCAGGGAAGGAAGGCGGTGCCACAGCCCCAGCCGCTCCCAGGGTCTCCGATGCAGGCAGTTCGGGACACCGAGCCCCCTGCTCTCCTGGGAGACGTGAGTGCGAGGGCGCACAGAGCGTCCCGCCTGAGCCTGCGCGCTGGCGTCCAGCTCCGAGCTCCCCCAGACCCCTCTGGCATTCGGAGGACACGTCTCCCAGGGTCTTCGTGCCCCAGACACCGAGGGGATCGGAAGGCCTTGCACGCTCCCTGTCGTGGGGCGCTCCTGCTCTCAGCAGGCGGTCATCGAGCTCGTGCGTCCGCGTGGAGCCCTGCGCCAGCGGTGGATGGGGGAGGAACGCTGGCCTTCCCTGCAGGACGTACAGGGCACACGGAGCCCCCGGCCTCTAGGGAGCTGTTCAGTTTGTGACACTTCACTGACTTCATTAGTTCCAGCAGTTCGTTGGTGGAGTTTGTGACTCTTTTCTCCCCATGTGAGAAGAATGTGTGCTGCTTGCTGACACCAGGCCCGTCGTGATCTAAGTCTGAGCAGGGACTCCTTGGGAGAGGCTCTGGGTGACAGCCGACACTGGTCTCCCAGCTCTCCCTGTGGGTGCTGAACTCAGGCCTGCGCCCCTCACCGCTAGGGGCGCCGGGGATCCCACCGAGGCTTCTGTTTTCATCAGGAGCCCTGTGGCACCCCCCTGTGGCACCCTCCTGCCCGGGGAGGGCTGTAGGCCGCTTTCTCTGTCTGCCCCCATTTCCCGCAGAGCCCCCCCGCTTCAAAGCAGTTTTTATCAGCCGAGCTGGAGAACTCTGCCCTGGCGGTCCCCCTTCCCGTTTGCAAGCAAACGGTCATGAACGTGGGCAGGGAGCAGAGTGATTTAGGTGCCACCCCGCAGCCCGCGCCAGACACGCGTGGTGCACCCGCTTTGTCAGGATGCAGGCTTGGTGCAGGGCGGGCCCTGCGGGTGGCGCTGCAGCCCGTGGGGTGCGATCGCAGCTTCCCGGCCTCGGGCTTCTGCGAGGAGCTGACTCAGGCCTGCAGAGTGGGCGAGAGGAGCAGGGCATGCCCTCCCTCCCCGCCCCCAAGGCCGGTGATGAGTCAGAGGGGACCTGTCCGTGGGAGCCTCCGCTGGAGCGCTGCCCACGGCGCTGGCGTCCTGCCCACCGCCCCTCCCCCACCAGCTCACGGGGAGAAACCGAACCACTGAGTCACCGCAGACTCGCACCCTCTCTGCCACCTCACCCAGTGTGGGGGCGGAGTTGCCGCCTTGGGAGTCCGGCTTGGCCTCCCGAAGTGTCCTTCCCCTCCCCGAAGTCCCCCGGGCTCTCCGGGGGAGCCTGACTAGCGCCTCCAAGCAGAGCCAGACTGGGGAGCCGAGGCCAGCAGATGCTTGAAATGCCACTTACTGAGCCCTGGGAGCGTGGGGGGCTGCCTCTGGAGGCAGCCCCTCCCCTCCGGCAGGCTCCTGCCCAGCTGTGGCCTTCCCCTGTTCTGCTCACAGACCCCAGTGAGACCCAGGAGTGGGTGCAGCGTGGACAGCCGCCCCGGGCTGGGACCGGGACAGCTGCTGCCTGGCACTCAGCTTTCTCAGGTGGAGTCAGCGGGAACCCAGCTCCTGACTTGTGTCGAAGGGTCGCAGGCAGCTGCGAGCCAGCGTGATGGGCGGGAAGCCTGCGCAGGGCCCTGGGGGCAGAGGTGTTCCTTCTCTACTCCAGCAGCATCGGGCTGGTTCCCTGCCCGTGCCTCCGCGGTGTCCCTCGTCACATGCTTCCAGGTTGAGAGCTGGCCTCCCAGGGTGGTAGGGAGGCCACCGAGAGACAGGATAGAGCCAGCGCTGGAGGGTTAGCCTTCTGCTTCCTGCCGGAGGAGCACGAGGCTTCCGTGTGGGAGCCACGCAGCTTGTCCTGTCGGGCCCCCTGTGGTCCCCACGGGAGAGGGTTCAGCCGAGAGCACGTGAGCAGGCAAAGAGAAAGCAGTCACCTCCCTAAGTGACCAGCTCTGTGGTTTAGACCCAGAGGGGAGACGTGGGAAGCAGAGGCCGCTATCTCTTCAGCCTTTCTGACCTCAGGTCCGAGCCAGCCTCCCTGTCCCCCCACTGTCGAGAAGCTGGGCAAGGGGCATTCCGGGTCAGCCTCCTTTCGGTGACGCGGAGGGCAGAGCTGCGCAGAGGCGCGGTGCCCGTGCAGTCCGAGCTAAATTCTTTGCCTTTGTCTCTCCCCCCTCCCCTCACCCCCGCCCCTCCCCGGCCTTTCCCAGGAGCTCTCCTCCAGCACCGAGAGTATTGATAATTCATTCAGTTCCGTAAGTGGGGACAGGCTGGGCTGGGTGGCAGGCTCCCCCCATGGCCGCGTTTCCTCTCCGTCCTCAGGTCTTCTGAGCCCCCAGGCCAAGGCTGGCCTTAAAAGGTGCCTTGCTTCCCGGGAGATCAGCCCCTCCCTCCCAGGCCTCCCAGACCTGAAGGAGTCCCCTGCCCTGTCACCAGTGCCCCGAGCCCAGGCTCAGTGGGGACCACAGTGTGACAGCCCCCAGGTCCTGGGGCTCTAGAACAAACGGCTGGGGGAGAGGTAGAATTCACCCTGAACTGGAGCCGAGAACCCTTTCCCA
The DNA here is from genome assembly GCA_004027375.1 of Macroglossus sobrinus. Lineage (NCBI taxonomy): Eukaryota > Metazoa > Chordata > Mammalia > Chiroptera > Pteropodidae > Macroglossus > Macroglossus sobrinus. Next base: position 44,467 of record PVKZ01005316.1, read on the forward strand.
CGGCCGCTGCCATCAGCCCGTCAGATCTTCGCTCAGCGTCTTCTAAGTGCCAGGCCCGCTGACCCAGAAGCAGGAGGATTGGGCCCGAAGGCACCTTCTGTCTCCCCACAGCTGGGTTTCTTTTCCCTTCGACCACATTTCTTCCAGGGCTGAGTGCTTCCCTTTCCCAGCTTCCTGCCTTAGTCGTCACTCCTTTCTCGTTCCCGCCGGACTGACCCCTGAGCCCCCGGTCCCACGGGGTCTCGGACCCTGGTGCCGGGCAGAGACGTGAGAGGAAATGCTGGTCCCTCTCCATTTTATTTTGATTTGTCTCTCCAATCCTTTTTTTCTGTTCTGTGCTGACCCCCTTTTAATCATGGTTCCCGTCCCCTCCCACGTGGCGGGGCCTGGCTCTTGAGGCCTGGGCTCACCTTTCCAACATGCTCTCGTCACTGAGGGGCCCCCGCCCCAAACGCTGATTTGAGGATGGGACGGAATTCTGCCTTTTCTGATCTGAGATGACCACGGATCGGTTGGGGTGGAGGGTCCTTGGGACAGTGACCATTTGCCACCCGAGTGGACGGATTAGGGATCAGGATGAACCCTGTTGGGCATCCTGGGTGTTTCCAGGGACCACAGAAGCCTCGTTCTCTTGTCCTCCTGTATCTCTTTTCAACCCTGCCTCCTAAAGCAGTGGTGACTGACTCACACACCCCGGTTCATTGTTGGGGGGGGGGCCCAAGTCGGCCCCCATGGGTCAGAGGCTGAGAGGTGAGCTTTCCCTTTGAACCTGGCTCTGCACACCTGCAGAGGTAGGTCTGGTGCTGCCCGGCTTGCACAAGCAGCTCTTTTTTGCAGTGTGAGGGAGTGAGGGTAGAAATTCTCAATCAGGAAACTAAGCAAGACACAGAGAGGGAGAGAGAAGCCTGGTGAGTGAGATGCTGTTTCTGTGCGAGGAGGAGAGTCCTCGTCTGGCCGAGGGGAGGGGGGACGGGGCGCTGGTGGCCGTCCTGATCAGTGCCCCTTCCGGAAAGAGCCCCTCTTCAAGTCCAGCTGTGTCCACTCCCCACGCACCCCAGACCGACGTTACCCTTTGCGGGGGGCGCCTGAACTGCCCACACGTGGAGCCCAGCTCATAGCAGGGAGCAAATGTGGGGACCCCGTTCCTGGGGAAGAGGACACAAGGAGGACTCGCGGAAAGAGACGGGCCTTCAGGGTCGTCGTCAAGGGCCGAAGCGGCTCCTGCTTCCCCCGCCCTCGGCCCACGCCTGCCGCCGCCACCGGCCTTTTCTTGCCCGTTGGCTGTCCTCATCAGTGCCAGGTCTGCTCGTCCTCCCCGTCCCTGCATGCGTGGCCACCTTGTCAGAGGTGTGGGGGGGGACGGGGACGTGTGGAAGACACCATGGGCGTTCGAGCGGAGCAAGTCCTCCCCGGAAAGGAGGGACCGAGGGCTCCCTGCCTCGCCTTGGGGGCCCCGGCGGAGCCCCAGCCCCGGGGGCAGCCCCGCGCTCAGAATGCGCGAAGTGCTTCCGGGGCAAGCAGCTCCTCTCTCCATGGCCCTGGGTAACTTCTGGGATTGTCCCCCCCCATCTTGAAGCCTTGGGACAGTTCCTGAGGACGTCCCAGAGAAGAGGGGCACATCTCTGTGACCCGGGCCCCCCCCCCCCGTACCCTCAGGAAGCAGCCGGTGGAGAAGGGCTGAGCTGGCTCTTCGCCTGCTCCTGCGGCCGGGCAGCAGCCCCTCCCCTGGAGCTCTCTGGGGGCCGGGGGCGACAGCCTGGGCGGGCCACTCCTTCCTGTGGTTTCTTCACCGGCTCCACTTGGCCCCAACCCTTTGCAGCCTGTCCGACTAGCTCCGGAGCGGGAATTCATCAAGTCCCTGATGGCGATCGGCAAGCGGTTGGCCACGCTCCCCACCAAGGAGCAGAAGACGCAGCGGCTGATCTCAGAGCTCTCCCTGCTCAACCACAAGCTCCCTGCCCGGGTCTGGCTGCCCACTGCCGGCTTTGACCACCACGTGGTCCGCGTGCCCCACACCCAGGCCGTCGTCCTCAACTCCAAGGACAAGGTAGGCAGGTTCCGCTCCGTGGCCGTGCAGGGCCGCGTCTGCCGGAGCTGCCCGCCCAGCACCCGGCTCCCGCTGGTTCGTGAGCACGTGTGCCCCTGGGCCCCGTGCTGTGTGCTCCTGAGAGCCCACACGTCCCCTTCCTGGGCTATGGTTTTCTGGACCAAACAGGCCTGGCCCGTCCAGCTCACCTGCGGCCACGTCCCAGGAGAGAGCTGCTCTCCGCCCATGCACACAGCGCTTTGGGGGGGCTCCCCTCCGGCCCGCCCTCTCTCCCCGGTGCTCTCCCAGCCTGTGTCCAGGACGAGCTCCCAGAGGCGTCCCGGTTGATAGTTTGGAGGGGGTTCGCCCGCCCAAGCACGTCGTCTGTGCGTTTAGAAGCTCCGCTGAAACGTTTTGAAGACTTGTGTCCTCTCTCACCTAATTCTTCACATAGGCGCTCAGAGGACAGGGTCCTCCCGCCACGTGGCACTCGCAGTGCCAGGGGACTGGCGGCTGAGGGTTGGAGCTCGGAGAGGGCAGCAGGAAGAGCCGTGTGAGCTGTTCAGATTCGGGCAGCGGTGGCGGCCGCGAGTTGCAAATGCTGTCCTCACTCCGCCGCCTGCCTCCCCAGGCTCCCTACCTGATCTACGTGGAAGTCCTCGAATGTGAAAACTTCGACACCACCAACGTCCCCGCCCGCATCCCCGAGAACCGCATCCGGAGCACGCGGTCCGTGGAGAACCTGCCCGAGTGCGGCATCACCCACGAGCAGCGGGCCGGCAGCTTCAGCACTGTGCCCAACTACGACAACGACGACGAGGCCTGGTCCGTGGACGACATAGGCGAGCTGCAGGTGGAGGTGAGGGAGCGCCAGGGCGGTGACATGGGGGCACGACCCCTGTGTCCTGGGAGCTTGCGATGTGTTGGAGACAAGACAGCGCACCCTGGGGCAGGCCGAGGCAGGCGCTCCCGTGCGCGGGCAGACGGAGATGGGGATCAGAGGGGAGGCCCCGAACGCTCCGGTCTGGGCTAGACCCGGGGCGGGGCTCATCGTCCTGCAGGACGTAAGGAGGAGCTCAGCCGCGGGGGGAGCACCTGCCGTAGAAAGTTGCCTTAGGAGAGCACGGCGTGATAAGCCGTGCATGCGTTCTTTCGTTCGTTCGAGAACTGTCTGTGGAGGGCCTTCTTCGCACCCACCCTGGCCCCTGCCTGCAAGGAGTTGCTGACACAGTAGGAGAGAAGCGGGCGGGTGGGCAGGCAGCTGCGTGCTGGGGTCCAGGTTGTCTGGAGGGCGGGGCGTTACGGGAGCACCCGATGGTGGGGGCAGCACTTGAGACTTGGGGTTGGACACACCCCAAAGGATTTCCTGGAGGAAGTTATATCTCAGCCAAGGCCAGGAGCTGGATACGAATGAGCTGGGCTGAGCGTTCCAGGCAGAGGACATAGCACGTACAGAGGCTGGAGGACGAGAGGGCTGGGCCCGAGGTGAGAAATGACGAAGGACGAGGCCGGGGCGGCCGGCTGGGCCAGAGCGGAGGCACGGCCCTGTGACAGACGTGGACATCGTTCTGGCGTGGGGAACAGTCAGGACCTTAACCGGGGCTGTGACACAGCCACGTCTCACTGTGTGCAAGGACAGACTCTGTCTCTGAGCTCGCAGACCAGATGGGGCGATCGGACCCAGGCGTTTAAGAAAAACTTACAAGCGACGTGTGGAGCTGAGAAACGCTCCGGTGCGAAGTGGGGACTGGAGCGTGCACTTGACGTGGGCTCGGTTGGTTCTGGAGAGACGGGAGGCAGGATCGGTGGCTCAGATTGGAGAAACGGCCCTGGGCCCGAGGCTGGGCTCTGAGGGAGGCCGCGTCCCGCACCTCGCGGAGCACCAGGCCGGCACGGCGGCCGCGGTTTGCAGACGTGAGCCCGTGGTCGTCTCCAGGGGACTCGGTGAAAGTTCGGACTTCAGGTGCCTCCCCGCAGTTCTGCTCAAGATCGGGACTGCGTTTTTGGAGCATTCCAGGTCTCTCTGATGCAGGCAGCTCACGCTCGAGGGCGGATGCGGGTGCTAGGCAGTGCTGGGGCCCAGCGGCCAGGATGGCGTGTGACCAGAGGAGGCTTTGGGAGTGGACAGGAAGGGAGGGATGGCCCTCACATGAGGTGGCAGACTCACAGGGTGGCCTGCGGGGGTGAGAGACGGGAGACCTGTGCTTAGCACTTCTGACCGGCCGCCCCCACTGTCCCCAGCTCCCCGAAGTGCACACCAACAGCTGTGACAACATCTCCCAGTTCTCCGTGGACAGCATCACCAGCCAGGAGAGCAAGGAGCCTGTGTTCATTGCAGCGGGGGACATCCGGTATGGCCAGGCCACAGGTCGCTCCGTCCCTTCCTCTGCGGCAGCCTGTCCCTCCTCTCTCTCTCTCTCCTTACTCTTTGCGTCCTGAGGCCAGTGACCCTGAGACAGGGAAAGTGCAGGTGGAGAAAGTGCTAGGTCAGAAGGAAATTAAGTGTTGAGAGGACTCCAAAGGGGCGGACGCACCAGAGGGAGGAATAGAACAGCATTTCCTGGCATGTGGGGGCCGCAGGAGTCGGGGAGTCGGGGGGAGAGGAGAGCCTGTGGAAGACGCAGGTGCTGGGGCCCCGCTTCTGGAGGGACCCCTGGTGAGAAGCGGGGCGGGGCTGGTGGTCTGCGCCTGCCCCTGGTGCCACCGCTGCAGTGTCGCACAGGGCTGCAGCCCGTGTGTCCTTCCGTGAGTCAGCCCAGGTTCCTGTGGGCGCCCAGAGCCGAGGACGCAGTGCAGGAGACAGCGTGTAGCCAGGGCGTAGCCAGGGCGTAGCCAGGGCCGCGAGGCTCCGGGCGGCCCCTCCAAGCGAACGGTGCTCTCTCCCTGCTAGCCGGCGCCTCTCGGAGCAGCTGGCCCACACCCCCACGGCCTTCAGGCGGGACCCCGAAGACCCCTCTGCAGTCGCTCTCAAAGAGCCCTGGCAGGAGAAAGTGCGGTGAGTGCGTCGTCCACCAGGCCCCCAGGCCCCCAAACTCGTGTCCTCGCCCTGGCGTCACCCTCTGACTCCGCTGCTCTCGTCTTCACAGGCGAATCAGAGAGGGCTCCCCCTACGGCCACCTCCCCAATTGGCGGCTCCTGTCAGTCATTGTCAAGTGCGGGGATGATCTCCGGCAGGAGTTGCTGGCCTTCCAGGTGTTGAAGCAGCTGCAGGTAAGAGGTGGGAAGGAGAAAGCAGGGGCACTCAGGCCACCTGCAGCCCACCGGAGGTGACCGCGCAGGGTGCTCCCCGGGGAGCTCTGCTGCGCCCCGCTTCCCTCCCAGGGCTGAGCTGCATGCAGGTCCCACTGAAGCTGGGGCCCCTTCCCCGGCGCCCTGCAGAAGTGCAGCCCGGGGACAGCTCCACAGCGCCCTCTTGTGGCCCTTTGGTGACCTGCACCCGCTCTGATCACAGAGCTCGGGGTCCTGGCCTTGTCCTTGAGTCAGCACTCCCACGGGTCCCTGTGCGTGGGTCGCCGTGTGTGGAGATATCAGTCCCCCGAGCCGCTGGGTTGGTCCCCGCCGGTCGTTCCACCTTTTTAATTCAGTTCTCTATAGACACGTTTCATTTCCTAGAGAACTCGTTTATGAACCTGAATCCTTTTCCGTCTCTTCTCTGTTCTTCGCTCTCGTGTTTAATAACAGCTCCGTCTCGCCGCTTGCGACATGGCCGTGTGGTTTCCTGCTCTTCCCGCCTTTCTGGGGCTGTGTACCTATAAGACGCCTTTCCCCACGTACCTTCCCGTGTCTTTTCAGGCCCTGGACTTCCTTTCACAACTCCCTGGTGCTCAGTGGGTTTTGCTCGATGGCCTAGACTCCCAGGCGGCCAAGGCTGGGGACCGAGGGGCCTCTGAGCCCCCTCCGCCAGTCCGGGGGAAGACGGTGTGCCGGTGCTTCTGTCTCCTCACAGTCCATCTGGGATCAGGAGCGCGTGCCCCTGTGGATCAAGCCCTACAAAATCCTGGTGATTTCGGCCGACAGCGGCATGATCGAGCCGGTGGTCAACGCCGTGTCCATCCACCAGGTGAAGAAGCAGTCGCAGCTCTCCCTGCTCGATTACTTCCTGCAGGAGCACGGCAGCTACACCACCGAGGCCTTCCTCAGCGCCCAGCGCAGCTTCGTGCAGAGCTGCGCCGGCTACTGCTTGGTCTGCTACCTGCTGCAGGTCAAGGACAGGTAGGGGAATTCCTGCCCTCACCTTAGCCCTCACTTCAGGGTCCCCTCGGTCCCTCCCCATGTCCCTGTCATTGACCCATCACTGCCCTCCGTCGACAAGACGTCAAAGGTGAAACAGACAGCCCGTGTTAAGAGGAGACAGACGTGTCCACGTGCCACTCAGTGGAGGAGGCAGAGTGACCAGCGCCGGGGTTAAGGGGCATAGACGGGGGTTTATGGGCGGAGCAGGGCTGGGGGCCAGCAGGGTCTCTGAGTGGGAGGAGAATGAGGACAGAGGGCACTGTGGGGGAAGGGTGCTCCGGGCAAAGAGACAGCTCAGTGTGGGTCGAGCTCGGGCTTCACCGCCTGGCAGGAGACCCGTAGGCGGTGACGTCAGACAGGGACGCTGAGGCCAGGTTAGCAGGGCCCTGGAGCTGAGGCGGAGGCGCTTGATCTTGCCGTGGAGGAGGGGCGTGCCCCGCCTCTGTGCGGTGAGTGCCCCCGTGGCACTGGGGCTGGGGCTGGGTATAGTTGGGCCTCTAGCGACAAAGCGAGCAGCACGAAGCCTGGCCTGGGGGCGGGGGCCGATGACACAGCAGAAGGCTGAGGGGAGACGACAGATGTGGCGGGGACAGGGCTGGAACTCCCAGCTCTGGAATCTCCTTCCGGTCCCACATCGGGTTTTTAGAATTTTTCAGCGTCTGCTGCCTTGCCCAGGCCTGTCATTTCCAGCATCACATGACCTTTACAAGGCCCGGCTTCGCTTACGGGTGAACAGCATGTCACACACAGATCGTTCCACCCAGACAGTGACTCAGGGCCAGGATCGCGAATGCCCCTGTGGGCTGCTCACGGGGCTCGGGCAGCTGCCCTGGGGAGGCAGAGGGCCAGCGGCTGGGGCCCTCGGGCTCCCGGCGACCCGGCGACATGGCCGCTTATCAGAGATCTCGCGTCTGTTAACTGTCTGTTAAGTGCCTGCCGTGGCCTGACAGTCTCACATGGAAGCCAGCTGAAAACCCTGTCGGGCAGGTGTGGCCCCTGGCGGGACTCAGGGCCAGGGCGCTCTCAGAGCCTGCCCTCACCCACCTGGTCAGCCCTCCGCAAGCCTGGAGGAGGCAGGCCCTGCGTTTGAGGGCTGGGGCGAAATGCGGTTTTTTATGAAGGACGTGGCCGCGAGCTTCAGACTGTCCCTAATGAGTCGGGGTTTTGAATCCAGGGCCCAGAGGGCCTAGTGCGGAGCCCCAGGACTGAGTGGGTGGGCGCGGGAAGCAGGTGCCTCCGGGCGTTCCCTCAGGGATCGGTGGGGGAGGGGTGCCAGGCAGCCCGTAGACCCTGCAGGCTAACTCGGGAGAGAATACTTGAGATGAGGCCACGCGCAGAGACAGCTGCTGGAAGGATGTGGCCGCAGAGCACCAGGCCCCAGGCTGGAGGCAGGGTTCAGCCGCCTCACCCGCTCAGGGGAGCCACCCTCCCTGGCCTTGGGGCCTGGGGCATAAAAGTCCTTTTCTCAGGGCCTGTTCCCTCAGCTGTGAAATGAGAGGTCAGACATCTGGAACCTTCTTGGCTCTCAAGGTTGTGTCTTAGTGGCTAAATTTGCAAGATACTTTCCCCGAGGGGAAGGGACTCAGGTGGGACTGGGTCCTCCTTCTCTTTCCCTTCCTTTGGCCAGTCAGACCGAGCCCAGAGAAGGTGGCCTCCGACCGCACGCTCTCAGCCTAACAAAGCCTCTGCTGACGCTGTGGAACGGGCCCAGCCTCGCATGCTTAGCATGTTAATTGTCCCCCTCCTACCAGCCATTGTGTGGGGACCGCAGAGGCCTGGGACCGTGTCCCTCTGACTTCTGCAGCGGGAGAGGGCTTCTGTGTTTTTCTCTGCAGTGACTTCACCGGGTGGTTAAAACCTGCCCGTGCAGCCCCCACGCTGTTTGCCGCGTAGACGCCCCAGCCCGCCGCTCCCCGCGGGGGGGCTGTGGCCTGCAGGGCCGGTAGGAGTCCTTGATAAGACACAGGGAACCGGGTTCTGCCCAGAGGCCTCCCTCCGAGCCTCTGAGACTGCTGGCCGGGGCCTCAGAGCCGCCTTCCCTCGCTTCTGCGTTTCCTACTAGTTTGGAATCTGGGTGCTAGAAAGACGGTTTTTGGAAAGTTGAGATCGTCATAAACTATTTTATTGTTACTAATAGCGGTTTCAGACGCCACAGCCGTTGTTAGCAGTTTACACTGATTTCCTCTTTCCAGAGGCAGCTCTAGGCCCTGGGAGGCGGGGCCAGAGTTACAGCGGCAGGAAACACGGTGGGTGTCATGTGGCCGGTGTGCTGCCGCCTGAGGCTGCCCCCTGGTCACTGACTGCTGCTCCTTCCTCTTCCCTGCCCCCCCCGCCCCCACCCCAGACACAACGGGAACATCCTTTTGGACGCCGAAGGCCACATCATCCACATTGACTTCGGCTTCATCCTGTCGAGCTCACCCCGAAACCTGGGCTTCGAGACGTCCGCCTTTAAGCTGACCACCGAGTTCGTGGACGTGAGTCAGGACGGAGAGGTGCCACACTGTCATGGGAGGGGGGCTGATGGGCTCCCCCCAAACTAGGGGCGAACAGAACAGAGCCGGCAGGAGGTCAGGGCTCAGCGGGGTGTCCCGGGAGGCTTCCTGGCGGCCAAGAGCCGGAGGGAGCACGGCCTGGCGTGTTTGCGCCGGGGGAGGAAGGCGCTCCGGCCGGCCGGCTGGACGCTGAGCCCCTCACACCCACAGCTCTCCCCACCCCCAGGTCATGGGCGGCCTGGATGGCGACATGTTCAACTACTACAAGATGCTGATGCTGCAGGGGCTGATCGCGGCGCGGAAGCACATGGACAAGGTGGTGCAGATCGTGGAGATCATGCAGCAAGGTGGGGCGGGGCCGCGGGGGGCGGGGCGGGGCCGTGAGGGGCGGGGCGGGCGATGACGTTCATTCCACCTCTGGCGGGGCGGGGGTCCGGCTCTGATGCAGCGCCCCGTGCCTCCTCGCTCCTGACAAAGCTAGGTCACAGGACCCAGAAGCGACCTGCGGGGTGCACTCGGGGAGAGAGCTGTCCCATCTCCGGACCCCCGGCTCCTTCCCGTCTCCCCCTCGTCAGCCCTGCGTTGCGGTCCCCTCCCGTCACTCAGGCTTTTACTGACCCCAGTGGTCCCGTCACCACTCGCCTCCCCGCTGGGTCCTTCGAGCTCCGCGGGCTGGTCCTCAGGCCCCTTCCCCGTCCCAGTGCACGCCCGTCCTGCTCGGGGCTGAGAAGCCTTCATCGGCCCGCTGTGCCATTTCCTCCCTGCCCCGCCATCTAGGCCGTTGGCCAGGTCCCTCCTCTCCCAGCACCTGGGCCCTTGAACCCCAAGGCTGCAGTGCACACCCAGTCCGAGCCGCCCGCCTCCTCCTCCTCCCACCCCCGTCCCCACCCACAGGCTGTCACTGTTGCTCAGGAGCGTCCCCGTCGGGCCCCGTGATGACGGTGGCTCAGGTCATCTGAATGTCAGACTTAGCATAGGCGCAGGCCTGCCACCAGAAGAGTGCCCAGCTCAGGGCCCATTCCCTAGATCCTCCAGCCTTCCCTCTGGGTCCTGAGGCCTGTCCTGGGGAGACATGGCGCCGGCCCTCTGCCCCCACCTGGGGGACATGGGAGCGTGGGACGAGGACGGGCCGAGGCAGGGCCTCCCGCTCCATCTCCCTCCTCTGCGCAGGCAGCGCCGCATCCACACGCTGGGGTCCCTGAGGTGGGGGCGGGGCGCCCGGGACACCGCTGTGCCCCTCCCCCCTGCGACCTGCGCCCTCGCTGCCCGCAGGGTCCCAGCTGCCCTGCTTCCACGGCTCCAGCACCATCCGCAACCTAAAGGAGCGCTTCCACATGAGCATGACGGAGGCGCAGCTGCAGCTGCTGGTGGAGCAGATGGTGGACGGCAGCATGCGCTCCATCACCACCAAGCTCTACGACGGCTTCCAGTACCTCACCAACGGCATCATGTGACGCGCGCCCCGGGCCCTGCCCGCCCACCCGAGGGAAACGGAAGGCGAGAAGTGGCCAGGCTCGTGTGGGCACTGTCGAGCTTGCGGGGTGGGAGAGCCAGGCGTGGGGCACTCACTGGGGTGCCCGTGACCCCACCCGACAGACCCAGGACGCGCCGCCCTCCAGAGCGGCATCAGTGCAGGGCCACTGGGCCTACCTGTTGCCAGGCCTGAGGCCCCGCCCATCGCCCGTTCTGGGTCCCGGGCGGGGTGGGGGGGTGTGGGTTCTCGGTACTTAGGACTTGATCCCGTGGTTCACCTGTGGCCATGCTGCTGCCCGACGCCCCCTCCCAGGGACCGACTCCTGGCGCGAGGCCCCTCGGCGGGCGGGCCCTGGCATGGCTCCTGCACTTGCCGAGCTGCCCCGGCACAGGGGCCAGGAAGGGCGCTGTCCCAGGCCTCCGTGCGTGAGGGGACCGGCCGAGCCACGGGGAATTCCTAGCCCTGATCCCGTCCCCTACACCCAGGGAAACAGCTCTCGATTTTTTTATTTTTAATTTTTGTTTGGAATAAAGTCCTTAGTTAGCATTGGTGTCATTTCTAAGTTCTGTTTCTTGGGGGGGGAGGGTTGTCAAGGAGTGAACGGATGCCGCAGTGTCCGGGATGCAAAAGGCAGCTCACAGCACGACATGGAGGAGGATGGCTTTTCCCTGCCTGCTCGGTCAGTGCCCCCTCTTCCAGAGACCTCCACCAGGCCCCCCACCCACCCCAGTCATGCAGGAAAGGAGCCGGACGGAGACTCAACCAGGAACAGTTTAATTGTCCGGCTTTCTCCCTCCAGTTCCCCACTGTTAGTATCACTACAAGAATAAAGGATTCCTGAGAGCCCGTCCCCTCCTCTCCCTGGGCCCCCCTGTGACAGGACTCATCCCCGCCAACCCCCTGGATTTCTGGGGGGGAAAGACCAGTGAAAGGCACTGCAGGGGCCAGGGCTGGAGTGCCAGGGGGCCTGAGGGCTGGTGCGAGGGCCGCCAGGCCCCAAGCCGGCCTGCAGGGTCGGGGTGGGGGCTGAGGCAGCTGGGCGTTCGGGGCCCTGCCTCCCACCCCGGCCCCAGCGGGAGTGCAGCAGGAACGGAATTAGTGTCGGGCTGAGAAGGGAGGCCTGCAGGCCACTCTATAGGACCAAGGGCCAAACCCAGGGCGGGGACTGCAAACAACTATAATGCTCAAGTCTGTCGTCCTTAGGGGCGAGGGGGAGAGTTGCTGAACAAAATGCGCGTTGTGATGAGGCCCCCAGCCTGGGGACCAGGCAGCAGCAGTGACCCGGGCTCCCGGGGAAGAGGGAGGGGCCGAGCGGTCCACGTCCGGGGCCTAGTTGTCCCCGCTGCCCCCCTGCCGGGCCCTGATGAAGGCCATGCCGTGGGTGCGGAAATGGGTCTTGAGGTTGAGGGGGCTGTCGCAGCTCTTGCCGCACACCTTGCAGGTCAGCGGGCCCGCGGGAGCGGGCGAGGGCGACTCCCCGCCGTCCGCGTCGAGCCTCGGAGGGGGGGCGTCCTCGTCCCCGGCCCCCAGGCCCAGGGCGGCGGCCCCCCCGCCACGCTTCTTCTTGTGGCTGATGAAGCGGTGCCGGCTCAGGGAGCCCGGCGAGGCGAAGCAGAGGCCGCAGTCCAGGCACTGCTGGGCCCCGCCCTCCACCCGCAGCCCCAGCACGAGGCTCTGCTCCAGGGGCCCCGCGCCCCGGAAGCGCGGGGGGCCGCCCGGCCCGGGGCCGCCCCGGGGGGCCTTGGCCGGCGGGG
>PVKZ01005317.1:0-56388 GCA_004027375.1 Macroglossus sobrinus
ATACTGGTGACTTAAGTCACTCCCTAATCACAAAAATGAGATTAAAAAAGAGCAAGATAGGTATAAACTGCTTAATAATGGCTTTAAACATATAGCCAGCCAGTCTAGGAAAAAAAAAAAAGAGAGAAATTATTTCAATCAGATATTTATACTTTTCCAATTAGATAGCGTCCCACTGACTATCTACATTTTCTATGTTGGGTGTTTGGCACCATAGATATGTAACCAATTTTGCTACAACAATAGTATCTTCTTCAAAAAATAACATTTCTTGTGAACTTTCATGGTCTACCATTTGCTTAGCCATTTCTCGTCCGTTCTGGCACCTTCTTCCTGCATATTAACAGAGTTTGCAAACACCAGGGTCTGAGTATCCCTATCGGCCTGCAGTAACATAAAACTCTTCTTCATAACACCTGCAATTACTTCATGCCTCATAAATCCAACTGGGTCCCTATTTATTAATTTACCCATAATTCTTTCTAGTCTTGTCACCAAAATCTTGGCATATCTCTTTAGAGCACATTTCGTTATTTAAATGAGCCTATAATTTTTTCGGACGGTTATTCCTCCCTTTACTAAATTGCTAATAGGTACTTTGCTCGCAGCTGGGGAAAACTCACCTTGTCCTGTTTGTCCCACAAAAAAAAAACTTATCACACAGGTGGTTGATTTCATCCTGAAATTATAAAATGACTCGCTGGATCACTGCATTCTCCTATTCTTTGCCCTTAGCAAGCTTTCACATGTCACTTAGAGAAAATCTGTCTCCAAAGGGCGTTCTAATCAGTGACATTGGGGATATGTTTTCAAGCATTTCTTAGCTTTTAAAGTTAGTGGGAAATAAATCCACTGGAGTTATGATACCATTTTTTCCCCTTTCTATAAGACTAATGCAAATGACAAAATATTCTCTGCCATCACAGCACAGTGAGCTGGCCTTCCCTGTGGCAAGATATCCTCAGATACAGGACAGACACCAGCGTGGAACACTACTTCTGAGAGCTAAGAAATTGTTCCTTGGAGCTCTGAAAAGTTACTGTCTCGTTAAATAAATTATAACTACGGAGCAGTACCTGATCACATAGAAAGCCAGAACTAGAAGATGCTGGAGAAAATATGTAACACTACAAAATCACTGTAATGTTAAGAAACTGAGGCCCAGGGAAATGATGTGATTTGGTGAAAGTTACACATCTAATTAATCAGAAATTCAAGATGAGAGCTCAGGTGCCTCGTTCTTTGATAGAGATATTACTCTATATAACACTGAGTGGGAATTAATCCTATTTTTACTTTGATTAAATGTGATCTTCTATCTTTTCATTAATAATTAACATAATTAATATCTTCTGGACGTATTTTAGATGTGGGACATTTTTCGAGGATTTGGGGCTCAGAAGACATTTTATAGACCCCCATCACCAGGAGACTCACAGTTCAAAGGAAAAAACACGTATATGTGAATAATTACAGCCTGCTACATAGTGGGGTAAAGAGAATGGATGAGCAGGAGCCAAATCTGGAAGGTTTTTTATTCTACGTTAAGTAATTCTGGCTTTATCTTAGAGGACAAGAAAAGACACTATAGAATTCCAAGCAGAGAAAGACTAATAAATTCATCGTTTCATAAAGTTCAAGCTATGCCAACATTTTAGACAGCAGTCAGAGTGGAAAAACAAGAGACTTGTCAGCGGTCTACTGTATTATTAACATATAAATAAAAGGAATAAAAGGCAAGCCCAAGTCACTATAGTGGCTATAAAGAGAATAGTTTGACATTTATTTTTTTAAGTAGACAAAATTAATAATATTTAGAGACTCAGACCACTAAATAACTAGTAGCATATGCAACAGTAAAAGATACCCCAGGAGGAATGCATTTGAGTTTGGAGAGTTAATTGGGTCTTCATTAGAGTTGTTGAACTTGAGGTGTCTGTTGTATATTCATATCAATGTTTGTTGTATATGTGTTAAAACATAACCTAAAAAAGTTTAGTCTAGTGATAGAGATTTATGAACGTAAGAATAAGTGGAAATGGAACTTCTGGATATAGATAAAGTTTAGATAGCATTAGTAGAAAAAGGGTTGAACATGGAAAAGTGAAATATCAATATTAAAAAAGAAGGTAAAGAAAAAAATTGAGAGGGTAGAGATATAAACAAAAAAGTAAAAAATAAAAAAAAATCACTAAGACCATCATGATTGAGAGAACTTCAAAACAGAGAGAGTACCCCAAAAAAGTTATGACCTGCCAAGAGCTCATGTGATTTAAGAAATTACACATTTATCTCGAGTTAGTATCAAAACATCTTTGGAGACCTAAAAAAATAATAACTATTTCAGTTAAATGGTAAGAAAAGAGCCATATTACAGCTGAAGTATTAGTGGATGAGAGTTTTTGATGTGGAAAATACATTAAATTTATTCTTTCAGAAGCTTCTCTATGAAAACAAAGAAAAATTTGAAAATTAGAGGGATGAAAAACATTCAGAGACAAAACAATAAAAGAGAGAAACTGAGAAATTCTTTTGTAATATTAAAGTGACTCACCAGATGTTCGAGTCCAGAGGAGCTGCTGAGGCTCATTTCAACCACTTTACACACAAAATTAAGGTCCAACAGGGCAAAGTTATTTAGATAAGAAACCACGGTCAATCAGTGACTAATCCAGGACTGGAACTGAGGTCTCCACAAAAACACACGGTACTGCTGTGTGTTCTACTCAGCTAACCAATTTGTAGAGTTTGTTTATTTTAAGAAACCTCTATTACTGAGGTAACAGCAATATTTCTTATTAAATACACAAGGAGAGTTTGAATAGATGCGTTTGTCACCATTGGTAAACACGGATTTGGAGAATGATTGTTCCCTGTCATTTAAGAGCAGAAATCAGAAGCTGTGAGGAATAGTATATGAAGAAATTCTGGGGAGAAAAAGGAGTAGTATTCTGAAAATCTTTTTCAAATGATTTTTAGGAACTCTAACTGTAACTATGTTATTGTTGTGTTTTCCAGTTTCTGTCTCTCATGCTCCTATCGCTATCCAGTTATATTTTTCCTTTAAACACTTATGATAAACATTTTCTCTTTCGAGGATATTCTCACAGATTAAGATCTTTCTCTATTCCTTTTTTCTTTAAAGAGGTAGCTATACTTTCTTAGTTCTCTGAAGATAAGCTCTAAAAAGATCCAGTTGAAAAGCAACAGACATTTTGGAAGCATTGATTTTCTTTTACATTTTGATCTGTTTAAAATTATTTTTACTGCACATTTTCTAACCAGATAGGACAACTTAGTTATGGATTTACATGTGCTACTTCCTAAAACATTAGCCATGTCATAAAGTGTGAATATCTTTATTTAAGGGAAAGCTTGAGAGGTCTGTGAAAATCGACATGAGATCTGTTTTCTTCAGTGCTGGACCCCAACGCCTAGCTCCCATCTTGGAACTCAAAAAAAAAAAGAATAATAAAGTGTTCCCAAATAAGTGAAAATATATGCATCAGAATGTAGGACATTTTAGCTCGTGCATTTTGCAATAAATTCACAGGATCTGTGTGTGTTTGCGGTGAATTATTTATCACCGATATAAATATGTCTCGGTTTGCCCAGGAAAGTCCCAGCTTTTTATACCAGTTGTCCTTGGGTAGGGCCTGGTTAGCACCTCCTTTCATTTAAAAAAAATATCTCTGTTTCGACAGTAATTTATATAGTCATCATATTCATTAGCTATGTTTTCCATCTTGCTCATTAACTAAATTGTTTCTTCCTATACTTATATCTTAGATAATGTTATGAAAATTAAAAATAGCTAGCATGAAGTAGGATTGGACAAATTTGATCTAAAAGGTATATGACAAGGGTAGGCATACACAAAATGAAGTGAAGTTTGGAATAATTATTTAAATTAGTCAGAATATATGTACTTTTGCTCTATCTGAATAGTTCAGGAAAATGTCTTGATTGGTGAAGTGTTGTGAAAATGGATTTTTACTTTGCCATAGTCTCTAAATCATTTTGAGTCATTAGAAAAAATATAAACAAAAAAATACAGACGAGATTAAGTATGGAGAACATGAAACTTGGAATTTCCTTCTAGCACAAAGGGCATTTAAACTTTTGAATATGATATCAGGAATGCAGAAGAAATGTGAGTTTCGCACTCCAAATAAGATAAAGTTTCCAGAAATGTAAATAGCAGTTACTGTAGCTGAGATGTTTTACATGGCGTGTTCTAACAGTCTTCTCCTGGATGACAACGTGATCAAGGGGATTATATGGTAATCAACCGAGATTTAAATTACAAATAAATAGAATTCTCTGGCTTTACATTTTGAAGATAATAATTGAATTGTAAAACATTTGAATCCCATTCAAAAATTAATCAAGGCCCAAGAGAGGTGGTATTAGCTCTCAACACTGAGATGCGTTCCTATTAACAGTGACTGCCAGAAATCCACGTTTGGGTGGGGGAGGATGAAAGATGCCAGCTCCTCTCCCAAAGTCAGACACCATTAGGGCTTTAAAAAAAGATGACAACAGTTATTCTAAGGAATCAAAGGAGTAAATGAGAATTATTCTCATCCCAATCACATCAAATCGTTTCCCATTAGTTCTCATCTTTAAAGATGAGTGTCAATGATTTGAATCAATATCATACTGCGTTCTAGGTCCTGATCAAATATTTCATTCCAGATGACACCACAAGTTAAATAAATCACAATTCTCCAGATGAGGAAACTAAAGTCATGTTCAGGTTACCAGAATCAGACGTATTTTTCACAGCACTGGATTCGGTGATTTCAGTTTCCCCTGTTATAAGTAATGCTCTGATAAATATTTTGTGTACACACTGCCTCTACAAAATCGACAAAAATTTCTCTGGAATAAATACTTGGCAAAATTTCTGAGTGATTGGGTATTCTTACTCTCAGTTTTACTGGACACTAAAAGATATATCTAAAGGGTTTTGTGACTTTGAAAAGTTGCCCTGTTGCATAAGAATAAATTTTCTTCTAGTACTTTTTCTTCCCCATGTGCAAGAACCTCTTATTATCTGATTACTCCAGCAGGAAAAAAAAAAAAATGTTCATTGCTCATTGTATTTTCAGATGCTCAGATTAGAAGTGAAGCCGTGCAGAGTTTTGTTTGTTTACCGGCCATGCACATTCTCACTTTTGTAAATTTTCTATTGACATCATTGACAGTTTTAACTGGATGGGTTTTTTGGTTGCTTGTGCTTATAGATCTGTAGTCATTTGTATTTTCTGAATGCTATTACATTACACACTTAGCAAATACCTCACTTTTACTTGCACATTAACAAGGTAGTGTCAGAGTTGGGTTTTCTGTTTTATTTTGTTTGTTTACTTGTTTAGCATCTCCCCCATGTATAACTTCCACACCTGAAATTCACACTTTATAGCATGGTCACTCCCACAGTCAAGGTAGAGAGTGTTTGGAAAAACCTCCCTTCGCAGTCAACCCCCTCCGCCAGCCCTCGCCTCTGACAACCACTGACAAATCTGCTGTCTCTTAGTTTTGTCATTTCTAGTACATCAATGACACTTCTAGAATGTCATATCAATAGATCAGTATAAATGAAATCGTATTATATATCGCTTTTAGGATTTAGCATCTGTCACTTAGAATAATTCACCTGAGATTCATTCATGATACATGGCGTTGGTAGTTCCTTTTTAATTGTTGTCGAGTATTTTATTCTATGGATACACCCAGATTTATTTATTCACCAGCTGAAGGACACTTGGGTTAAATTAAACCCAAATGTAACTGGAGTACCCCCCAAATTTTCCAGCTGTATAAACTACAAGATGTCCTTTGGGCCACCTACCTACCATCAACAGCAGAATATGGGGTTTATAAACTTTCCGCATAATTTGGGCAGATACAGAAACTAAATGTATGCTATCTTATGTATGTATGTATGTATGTATGTATGTATGTATGTATGTATGTATGTATTGTGCCAGCTGACTTTATTTTGCTTTATGTTCTAATAGGACCTGGAATTGGACAAATTTTAGGCACTAAGAAAATAATTCTAAGCATAACAGGATTTCACGTAAATAAATTACTTCTTCTTAAATGCATGGTTTAGGTTAAGAAAAAAAAACACTGATGTTTACTACAATCTCAGGATACTGCTTATAAAAGGGTTAAAAATATCACAATAGTCAGCAGAGGCTGGGTTATTCTGGGAGGAAATAATACCTATTTATGGAGGGAAAGGCTAATTGTTTTCCTGTAAACATATTTTTACAATGATTATGTTAAATCAATAAGCTAAGGCAACTTATTTTATAAACCATTAATTTATTACTTTATAATTATATATCTCTTTGATTCAGAGTAAAGTTGCTTTTAAAAATAACCCATATTGTTAATGTACAACTGACTTAACTTTTCATTCTGTAGTAACGGGAAACTTTAATAACAACCCATCTACAGTCCTTTCAGGATCCTCATATCTTGTTTGTTTGCTCCACTTGTCTGTCTGTCTGTCTGTCTGTCTACTTACCTACCTGCCTTTCTATACTTACATAGATAGGTAGATACACATATCCCTAGATATTTAATTATTATAAGTTTTACTCTCTTCTTGTAGAAAATAGAAGTTCCATATAATAGAAACCACAACGTAATCATTTAAAAAGTGAGTGATCTTTCTTGTCTTCAATCTTTCTCCAGTTGCTCTACATATGAATAAAGAATGTATCCCTCTGTCTCCACACACTCTTTCTCCCATTTAAAATTTAAAAACTATATAAAAATAAATGCTACGATCCTACCAGCGTTGTTAATGATATATAGCAAACTCTGTATTCAATTATACCCAGAAAGAATCTTTTCAAGAGTTCATTCCATCACAGGCTGCTCACTACAAGGAGCCAAATGCATCCAAGTGTGACTTTTGGCTGAGTCGTTAACAAAGAGGCAGTTTAGTTTAAGTTAATTATAGTTATGATGACTTTTATAAATAATAATGATAACTTTGGAGCTCCATCATCATTAAAATGTAAATGATTCTTGTAGATTGGTCTGAATTATAATTATATCAAGTCAGTGGATTCAGTGATGAGCTGATCACACATTCTTCTGGGAGGTTAAGAAAATAAAGGATCTTTCTGCCTTCCCTTCAGCTCTGTGCCCGCTACTTGCACATTTGGGAGAGCGTCTGGGTGTGGTCACAGGGACCCATCATCCCACCCGATTTCTACAGACAGGAAAGAAAAATGACTGAAGTGCCCACATTATTTACCCTATGCACCTACAGTGCAGAGGAGGAAGAATCTCTTAGCTTTCGCAGCTGCTGACTAAGCCCACCAGATAGATGGACAGCACATGGACCACAACAGGAGCCTGTGGAAGCAATTCACTAGGTAAGGTCCATTTGTCCCACAACTTAAGTGCTTATGCATCTAATACAAACAATGAATGCTTACTGAAAAGACACATTATTGAAACAACATAAGGCTGATAATAAGATGTAAGGAAACATACTCTACTTTAGCCTAATCTTCTAGATTCGAAATAGGAATGTGAAGAGAGGCTGCCTCAAAGAATCAAATCCAATATCCATGACATTGAATTGAATTAATAAACTGTCTTAAGAATGCTAGATTTCATTTTTTCAGGTCTTTCATAGAAACTTCTTTTTCACCTATCGAAAACATCCTCTCCATCAGTCTGTCAAATCTTTGCCTACTATGACCCTGTTTTTTCTTGACTGTCATTCATGTTTGCCCTATAGGTTCCAAATATTCATAACCCCAAAAAATTCTGATGGCTATTTCTTAAAAATCAGGTGGCAACACATGATAAAAGTTGTGATTTTTATATTTCCTTTCAGGCCTGACCTAATAAGACGCAGTGCTGTACAGACTTAGATGAAGGTGTACATCCTTTATTGTGGAAAATTAAAGATTTTAGATAAGAGGAGAGCATTTCTGACCTGAATAGCACAGTGAAAATATACACTGAAATCGTGAGCAGCTGTTTCGAGGCACCAGGAGGTTTATACACTTGACATCTGTCTCGCATGACACGGAGAGTTCTGCCAAGTGGGCAAAGTCACTGGGTCGTATTTGTCTGCTTGGACCTTGTTCAAAATCTACTGGACATCAGACACATTTACAATAAACAGAAGTTTGTAAGCATAGTACCTATTGGTAAAGAGGAGTTGAATATGGAAAACATAGAGATTATAAACTATGAAAGTAGATAAGAAATGTCGGTACAAATGCATTGGTATTTTTGAATAGCAAAATTTTCAGGACAGTTCCTTAGACTTAAGAAAAATCAAAAATGAATAGTTCCTGCTATAAAAACTAGATCCCAGATTAAAGAAGTACCACACAGGTGATGACTGAACTGGCGTTCTCCACACACTCCGCCGCAGACCTTTGCAACACTGAATGCCCGCCCATCTCTGCTGCTTCGCACGGTGTCACGGATGACGTCGTAACAGCATCAACTTTTTTTACTGAGAAAAATTTGTTAACTCAGTAAGCCATAAAACCAGAATTATTATGTCTACTTTACTTGTAAAGATGCAAACGTTTACCTGTTTTACCTTTTTGCAAGCATCTTTCCTTCTCCCCTCCCTCCCTTTTCTAATCCTTCCCTCCCTTCCTCTCTTGATCCCTCTCAGTCTTTATATTAACACCACTGAACTCCTTCTAAATGCCATATATTACCCTATACGCTGAATGGTTAAACATGTCCTCATCTGCATAGAACTGAATTCTAGTGAAGGAAGATGGATAATGAACAAATGAGCATATTTTCTTTTAGATAATGAAAAGGGCTACAGCAAAATCGAAGGCAGGGCGAAGTGGTCAAACAGTGTCCTTGGCTTGGGGAAGGCAGATGCCATTACACATACAGTTAGGATAGGATTCTTCACACAACGGTATTTGAGCAACTGAACTATCTTCATAAAAAATCCATTTTTTAAGGAATCAAATTTTCATATCCAAGCTGTATTCAAGAAACTTATAGAAAATAAAGAAACCAGGCGAAGCCACAGTTTAAGATTACAGAAGGTACCACTTGACCACTGATTCTTGTATCTTCCCGAATTCCATAAAATGTTGAAATTTGTATGATATGAACCAGGATAGTGTAAGCAAGATAAGGAAATATTTGGCAGCCAGATGTCCCAACTTTTTAGTGTAAAACATGCGATATAATGGATTGTGTCAATAAATCTACAAAGCAGGCTATGCATAAGCAATATTAAATATGAAATATAAGAAATGTTTTAAAAGAAACGAACCCAAATTTGTGCCATCATTCCAGTAATGCTAATTCAATGTTTTCTTTTTGTTTGGGAAATATAATAGTTATAATTACATTTTCAATGTCCACGCTAAAGTAAATTGGTGACTAAAGCAATGAAGTTTAGCTTGTGTCCCCATAATTCTTGAATAAAGTGCCATAATTTCCTATAACAGATGCCACAGAAAATAAAACTTAATTTCATCAGAAACATTTATAGATACAAGTAGCTAATTCATTGGAGATTGAAGACTGATTATACTCAATCATTGATACTGAAGAAATATAAATTTGGGGATCACCAAAGAAATGAAAACCTTCACAAGTAACAAGAACTGACTTGCTGTCATGCAACAATCACAGAAATGGCGTCTAACCAACACACTAAGTTCTTGTGGAGACACTGTGCTATCTATCGCCCTTTCATGGTGACACGAGAAACCGATGACAAGCTAAAATTATGCTTTTATCTGGCCAAACGAAGGCTCACTTATCTAACACCCATCCATCCATCCAAATTTCTAATTATTCAAGATGCAGTCTTCTCGGTGACAAAATCCTGACCTGCCCCTTATCAGCTAGTGTCCCTGGGCCAATGATTTCACCTGTCTCTTGGATTCCTCAACTGCAAACATGCACATAGTGACCGTACGTCTTCATAGGTTATTTATGAGGAACAGACAAGTAAATACATACGAAGTGCTGAGATCGGTGCCTGACCCACAGTAGGAATTATACTTACCACCTCACTATGGGCACACGGAGGTTTGTGGGGGTTGGATTACCATGTAATGTCCTTGGCATCAGAGGGAAGTGAGTTTCAACCCCGGTTTTGCCTCCAGCTAAATATCAAATGTCAGGCAGGTGTTTAACCGACGTGGATGAATCAGGAATATTTTTTTTCCTTCCCGTTAGCCTAAAAACATATTCACGTACATTCTAATCTAAACTTCCTGGTCTCTTATTTGCCCTTCCTGAGGCTACGACTGTGAACAATTTACAAAGAGATGGCGCCTGTGTGTTTTCTTTCTAATTCTCCCTCCTTGAGTCCCTGTGGATAGTGTTCACTCCCGCTGATCCCACACATTACTACCAAAAACAAAAACAAAAAATCTATTTTCAAACACAAAGGACGTTTTTCTGTTTTGGCTGTATTTATTCTGAGGCATTTTTGCTATTTTTGTTTTAATGAACAAATAACTTTATTCCCTAAACCCCTGAGTGAAAGATGCCATCAGCCCTTGTTGAATAAAACATACACTAAAATTGATTCAATCAATCCTTATGACTCAAGTTGATTATTCGATGGAAGGCAGAATCACCTTGCCATGAACTACGATTCCTTTAGAAAAATACAAAAGTCTTGATTTTTAAAAAAAGGTCTTAGTTTATATCCAATTAGTTATTCTAGTAAAACACAGATTCGATAAAAGTAAATTCTTCAGCTCAGTAAAAAGACTTCCAAAGACTGAAGATTCCTTCTCTTCTTTAGATTAAAATCAAGAAAAATAAAAAATCATTATTTTAAACTTTATAAATGTAACTATTTTTGATGACTGCATGGTACATCATCTCACTTGGTTACAATAAACCTATTTAAAAAAAAATCCTCCTCTGCTCACTGACTCAGCAGGTGGCTGTTTTATTTTCAGATATAAACACGTTAATGCAAGGTACACTGAGACCACTCTCGTTGAGGAATGGATGGATGTGAAAATTACTTGACCGTTTCCTTTGAACAGTAATATTTTGAAATAATCTGAATGATAATTTCACACTTATGAGAATTACTTTTTAAAATTAATTACAAAAAAGAGGCAAAGGCAAGTGAAAGTCAAAAGGGATTGAGGTAACATTGAATTTTAGAGAGTGAGAATATGAAACAGTATCCAAAGTGAGAGTTTAGCATTGATCATGTCCAAACGTTTGGTCAAGGTAAGTGATTGTGATGGTGAAACACCTCGTTAAAATATCCAGCCTCACATCTGGTAAGCAATTTACCAATGATCATGTTAAAATCGATTTTCTCCCTGTTTTTTTAGTATTTGAATATTAAACCTTTCAAAGTTATTGACATCATGAGCATTATGAGATTCAAGGTCAAATGTAAAAGTGACAAACGTCTTCGGACAAATGTTAAACTTGCCTTATGTGCCCAGATGTGTGTGTTGAAATTCATCATCACCATAGCTGTTACTGTGTATAACTGTTCTCGCTCACAGAGCCGTATTCCAAGGGCACCAGCTCCTCCTGCAAGCCAGCCATGTGTCATTCATTTACGACAGACCCTTCTCCAGTAGTGCCCATGTAATCTTGTTGACGTTCTTGAGTGGTAGCTACGAATACCTTCGAGAGAAGAAAACTGTCTGACTTGCCCAAAGTCAAATATCCAGTATTAGCAGCTCTGAATTCAGATGAGGCTGGTACAACCCAGAGTCCACAGGTGTATAGTATACTTATTTACTCAAGAAGTGAGAAAGCTGGGAGTCAGCTTGTGTGACAAGAAAATAAAGAATTCGCACATTGTCTCTCCACTAAGGAGAATTCCCACTCCCTGCTCAATTTCTGTCTCTTCACTGTTTAGAATCTGGGTGATAACTGACCGGGAGAATAGAGAGGCACAAAATCAAAATATTTTGTTTTGTTTTGTTTTGTTTTGTTTTTGGAAATTATATAAAGCCACTAGTGGAACCAATGCCAGTGGGACGGTGACAGTGATGATGGATATGCCACATCGCCCCACAAACGTCACCCAGACTGCAGTCTCCCATGGTATAACTATTTTAATAAAGTGCTCAGGTAAAATCGAAGCAATAATGTAAGTTTGAGTAGAAATTATGAGGCAGGGTAGAAGTGAGAAAAAATATTAAAACCCCAAAAGGCTTGTTACACGACCAGGTGGAAACGGAGCATTTGTGCAGCCAGCGGGGGGCTGGCTGTTCTAGAATTTCCCCCCACCTAGGAGAACACAGAGTGAGGAGCTATGAGCCAGATTGTCAGGAGTGAAGGAGGGACTAGGGGACAGCTGTCACTTGAGGAAATGGCCTGTCTCAAGCAGCCGAGGCTCAGCAGAGGGCTGCATGAGGGCAGTGGCTTGGGAAGCCAGCGCTCATTTGCAACGTGGCCCATCCCACAGGAAGTGAAGGGGCCACAGCTCCTCAGAGGACACACACATCGATCAAAACGTTATAACCTGCCAAGTGCCTCTCAGCCCCGCGCCTCATCCATCACCCTGACCTTCCTGTCACCGCGTGGCTAACAGCCACCGAGCCCGTATCACACACATTCATAAGCGAGCGTCACACTGAGTCTCCTCAGCATGACCCTAAAGAGTCTGGAAATTATGAAGATCCCATCAAGTTTATAAGATATATATTTCTTCAGGAGACACAAGAAAATGGACTAACTCCTTTGGTAATGGTTGCCTGATAATTTAGGTTTTCTTTCTTAAAATTGAAAGAGCTATAACTTCTATTAATCAATGTTCTATTTCTCTAGAGTAATACCCAGGCCACGGAAATAAGAGTCTGTATTAGGGAAGAGTAATGTTTTTGCCTGATGGGTAAGGTGTACGAGGTACTTTTGTATCAATTCAGTTTTTATTCTATTATTTCTATATTCTATAATTGGACAACTGTCAACACTGTTTCAGATTATTCAAGTCTCAAGGGCAAGCAAAGTGCCAGTATCACTATGTTTGGGATACATTTTAAAGGACCCAGAATCAATAGCTTATTTATCGAACTAGATCCCAAAATGGATTCTTAAAACCAAATAGAGAAACTAAATTATACCATTTGACGAGCTCATTGCTTCCAGTGACCTGTCCACACCACCATGTGTTACCTCCTTGCCACGCGCTTTGTTATCCTATGATTGGATTGTTATAAAAACTGACTAAAAATTATTATAAACTCACCTGTCTACTACTGCTCAGAACTTCGGTTTAGCTATATACTCATCCTATATTTGGACTTTCTTTTAAAACTTGTGATCCAGCTCTTCACAGAATTAAAATTGAGAACAAAATAGAAGTTTCACTCTTCTAAGTCCCAGGTGTAGGTGTGTAGGTGTGTGTGTGTGTGTGTGTGTGTGTGTGTGTGTGTGTAGGCGGGTGCTCAGGTAGGGTAGGAAAAGAAAGTTAAAAGTAGAGGCTATTCTAAACTGGAATTTTGGAAATTAATCACTGACTCTGAGAGTTTTTTAGCCTGCTCCGACAGCCCCACACACTAGAACGGGCTACGCCTCACAGTGCAGACAAAGGGAAGCTCATGGCCTGCTGCTTGAATCATCTAATTTAGAGAACCCACTAATCCGAGGATTCTTTAAGTGCTGCCTCATAATATATGTTGGCCCCAAATAAATATGCTTAACCTATAACTGTGCAATGCTTCGATGTGTGAGAATGTAACCATTGCTAGAGCACAAGCATCGCGTGATTTAGAAACCAAGGCTAAATGTCATAATCTCATCACCACGTTCCTTTAGGCGATCTGGATTTAAATGTGAGTCAAAATGACCAAAACGGAATTCTTGTGTCGACCTACTGTGTGATAAAAAAATTAATAACAGACATGCTTATTTCTGAAGAATGTCTGAAGTGACTGGAGAAAAAGTGTTATCTGGCTCATTTATTGGCTTTTTTCCCTACGACTATGAATGAACATGAGCTATAACCTAGTAGTTACTCATAAGAGCAAGTGCACCCTCAAACTATTAAGTTGACTATATGTAGTGTCGTCCCAAACTTAGAGCCAACAGCACCTCGTTCAGGTAGCTGGTTTTGAAACAGGCTAAACTTTACTGAGATGTTTTACTAGTGTGTTATCCTCTCTAGAAACGAGCTTTAAAATGATTGTTAGTTGTTTTTTTTTTTTTATAATTTAAACTGCCATTCCTAAACGACTCATTGTAGCTGCCGTCTCGAACGGGTTCATGATAATGGCTGGTTGCCTGGGCAATTGCCATGGTTTCAGGTAACTCTGCAGGTAAATAAAAGTCCTACCTGTGGCGACAGGCACCTTGAGAGGCAAAACCTCTTCCCAGAGAGGAATCAAACATTCCAGACACGCGTATGCCTCCCTGGCTGGAAGCTTAGTTTCAGGCGCCTGCTGGACACCTCTACCTGGAGGCCAGTGGCGTGAAGTGGGGCGAGCCACCCAGCACTCACTCTGGGAGGGAGAGTGACAGTGGCAGGGGCCTCCTCTCTCTGCGCCACGTGAGCATGGAGCCGTTCTGGACACGGCATCCCAGATCCAGAGGCAAATGGCACTGCTGGTGGCGGAGGCATTGTGGGCATAGGCGTCGGTGTCTGAATCCGGCTGTAAGATCAGCCCGAGGAATGTCATCCAGCTGGAAACCATTTCTTGGTAAAAGGCTTTCAATCCAGGCCACCTGATCCCCAGGGATCCCTGTGACTGTCCACAGAATTTGTCTGTAACTTCTTTTTAATCAGCTTTTCTGCCCATATTAACCACAGCTAATTTCTGTTCTTAAAATGAAAAGCCCTGCCCAACGTATTTGTGAGTGAATATGTGCGTGTGTGTGTGTGTGTGTGTGTGTGTGTGTGTGTGTGTGTGTGTGTGTGTGTGTGTGGCGGGGGGTAGTGGAGGGAGAGAGAATATGAGAGAATGAGAATAAAGTTGCTTTATTAAAAGTAGTACTAAATTGTCACCTGCATTTTTTGGAGGGGGCAGGGGAGTGATCCCACAAAATGTTAAAATTTGTACTGCAAACTGGGACTTTGAGTGAGGCTGGCCATGTCTGGCGGTGACATCCCCGGGGAGTCCCTTCACCTAGCCTAAGAGTTAAGGAGAAAAATGATTTGGTGCCTCTGAAACCTATAACAGAAAACATCACTGCAATGGTATCTTTTGTTCTTGCTCTTTCTTTTGCTTGTTGAGTCATGAAAAATAAACTCTACGAAATATACTCACTCATACAACATTGAAACAGACTTTACTTTGAAAGCATTGGAAAGAAAACTAGAAAGAGCATCTGGTTTAGAAGGCAACACACACACACACACACACACACTCACATGCACACGCACACACTCAGACTCCAGGGAGACCATTTTATTGACATTTATGTAAATAAAGAGATTAGCACTAAGCATCCCCTGTGACCCACAAGTACTTAAAGCTACTTCCAACAGAATCTCCATCTAAAATGCACGATAGGAAGAATTCAGGGGACTCTGGATCCAGTTAAAATAATATGAACTAGTATCGTTTTACCAAGGGATTTTTAAAAAATCTATGAAATCTGGGAAATGTTCCAGAGTCCAAATTAGTAAGTCTGGGTTGGAAACATTTATTGAAAGTATCACATGCTCAGCTAGCATGCAAATGCGACCTGCAATGGATTTAGCTAAAAGGTTTGGTCAGTGTGTTCTCAGAATACGATCCCTGAAAACCTTTACTTGTGGGTTTTCTTTGTCATAAGTAAAAGACATTCCAGGGGATGACAAAAATGCTTACATGAAGCAGACAGGTCACTAACTGGCAGGAATTAGTATACTTACTGGGAATGTTTACACCAAAGAATGTCTCAGCAAGTGGGCCAGAAACTTAACTTTATTTCTTCACTTATAGCGCTTACCTATATCAGTTATCTATTGGGGAGTAACAAATTACCCCCCAAAAAAATGGCTTCAGATTGCATTACTCTCAGAGCTTCTGTGGGTATGGAATCTGGGTGTGGCTTAGCTGGATCCTTTATCCTCTGGCTCACAGCCTGCCTCCCTCCCCTCCCCTCTCTCTCAGCTGCTATTATGAGGTTGGCCAAAGTCTTAGAACAAAAAAACCTGAATCTTAGAACAAATGTCCCTCCAGTTTTGCTGTATTCTATCTGCTATGGTTGAGTCACTCGGTCCAGCCTACTCTCGAAGGTCAAGGATTTTCACAAGAGAGAATCAGGGGGTGGAGATGACTGGGGGTCGTCTTAGGGACCTTCTGCCACACTGACTTACAGCACTCGTTGGAAATTCAACGAGTAAACATATGTAAAGTGTTTATAACAGTACATGAGAATAGTAGCTCTATGTATTAATTATTATCTGTGATTAAAGCTAACTCTAAGGCAATAGGGAAAGATAGATCTTGTTGGATCTAGAGAATGCATGTATCACTTAAAATATTGAAGTCCATATATAATTTATAAACACTCTTTCCAGTGAAATAGCTATATGAAAGAGACAGTCTAAAACAGTCTTCAGGTTATTAATATTTACATGATCTTAACACCTTCAATTTTCTTAAGGAACACCTTCAAAATTAATGTTCTGAAGAGAACAATAAACCCAGATGTGTCCTTCAGTAAAATATATCAGGGCCAAATGGGAAGAACGCCAAATGACTCTTGAGCATGCAACTCAATAGCAAAAAAATTTTTAAAAATCTGATTAAAAAGGGGCAAAGCATTTGAATGGACATTTTTCCCAAAGAAGACATACAGGTGGCCAACAGGAATATGAAAAGGTGTTCAGTATCACCCAATCATCAGGAAAACATAAATCCAAACCACAATGAGATGTCACCTCACGCCTGTTAGAATGGCTATTATTGAAATGACAAGAACTAGCAAGTGCTGGCAGGTAAGTCTGTGGAGGCAGAGAGACCTTTGTGCACTATTACTGGGAATGCAAATACGTACAGTGAGTATGAAAATGATGTGGAGCTTCCTCAAAAAACTAACACTAGAAGTACCATGTGATCCAGTATTTCCATTTCTGCATATTTAACCAAAAGAAACGAAAATACTAACTCAAATTTACACACCTCGTGCTTACTGAAGCATTATTTATAATAGCCAAGACACAAAAACAGCCTAAGTGTCCATCAATAGATGAATATATATATATATATATTTTTTTTTCAGACATAAAAGAATTACGAAATCCTCCATTTGTGACAACACGGATGGAACTTGAGAGCATCACGCTAAGTGAAATACATCAGAGAAAGACAGACATTGTACGATTGTGATTATAATCACAGACATTGTGAATATAAAGCAAACCATCTCACAGAAACAGAGTACAGATTGGTGGTTGCCAGAGGTAGGAAGTAGGAGGTGGGCAAAATGGATGAGAGTGGTCAAAAGGTACAAACTCCCAGTTATAAAATAGTTAAGTCCTGGGGATGTAATATACAGCATGCTGACTATAGTTAATAATACTGTGTTGTATATTTGAAAGTTGCTAAGAGAATGAATCTGAACAGTTCTCATCACAAGAAAAAAACCTGTCGCTATGTGTGGTAATGAATGTTAACTAAACTTACTGGGGTGATCATTTCAGAATGCATAGGTAAATCGAATCATTGCATTGTACACCTGAAACTAATATGATGCTATCTGTCAGTTATATCTCACGTAAGAAATGACCTGCCTATTTATAATAAAGCCAATGTTTACTAAGCCTTTATTTTGTGCCAGTCACTGAACTGAGCCCTATTTTATATCATTTATTTTATTTGATCCCCATACGATCCAATAAGTCCCTTATGGTCATATTCTCCATTTTATAAGTGGGAAACTGAGGCCTAAGAAAATTAACTCATATGCCCAGTTACCCAACTGGAAAGGGTAGAGAAAGCAAGGCAGTTTGATTCCGGGTACCGAGCATATAACCATTAGATAACACTGCCTCGCTTGTTTGGATTAAATATAGCCATATTCTTTTATAGCCCAATTCTTATTACCCGTTCTGTCTCATTTACATTCTTCAATCTCTACTTAAATCTGAGAATATGAGCTACTCCACGTGACAAGTTACAAGAGTGAGAAACATTTCTCATCATCTATATTTTTTCCAGAGAATAAGCAGTCACAATTTTCTAAGTATCCTCATATTATATGAAACATAGAAAAAGTTTTCAAGAATACTAATAGCAAACAGGAATGTTAAATTTAACCTTGAACTGCCATTTTTCAATAGTTAGCCATTTTCTTCCATGAATGTTTCTAACAGAAGTAATTGTATTTTATAAATAAAGTGTTTTCAATTCATTTGGTAAACATCACAATCAAAAGTCATGGTTTTATTTTGCTCACCACATTTTTCTACAATACAACTTCCTTCCTTTGAAATCCTTCCTGATTTCGAATTCCCCACATGATTTTGGAAAGCGAGATGATGTCATGTTGTTTGGGTTCCAGAATTCAGAACGCAGCAAAAATACGTCTGAAGTTCTAAGGAGTGAATCAAAGTATTCTTTAGGAGGAGACTATAAGAAACTTAAAAGATCAGTTATGTCTGCAGGGGGTGAATTGTCCTTGAAAGAAATAAAGGAAGCATAAAGAGGAATTTATAATATACCTCTTGGCTTCAGCAGTATTAATTTGTCTTCACCATCTTTTAAGTCCTGGCCACAGTGACACTTTCAGAGGTGCATTTTAATGAGTGTGATACTGTCTCCACGAGCTATCCAGAATTCATCAGAGAACAAACTATTATCTCAAAAGCATTGGTCATGGAATACATTACAATCCGAAATTAATCAATTAATGCCCACCTGAGAACAAGAAGTCTAGTATTTGAAAAAAAGTTAGAAAATTATTTCAATGTGGTCCACAATGCCGTCGATGACTTTTAATATGTACCATATTTGTGGGGGGGGGGGGAGAAGCATTTTGTGAAAAGAGGTAGAGGAAATATTTCCCCATTAGTGTCTTTACTGTTGAGATTTGATATCAATGAAAGGTCCCCAACAAGCCGGGTACTGTAAGTGTCTTTCGCCTCCCAAAGTCCCATCTTTTTCATCATTTTAAGTATTGAGTAATCCTCGCGTGTGAATAAGCCATCTGCTAGAAGCAATACTTTCAGGAACAGTGTCCCCAAACATCTCCACATAGATAGCTGCTGGCAGCTCTGGCATTTGGGAGCATAATCCTTTTAAACTGAAATCCGCCCTCACAGGTACAGAGGTCTCCAGCTCCCTGGAGCGTCTTGAGTTCCATATATTTATGATGAAGGTCAAGTTAGAGAAGAAGACATTTAAACTGAAATTCAGCTGATTTTCATTCTCGATTGTGTCATTAAGTTTCAAAGTCCAAATAGTCAAGAAAATGCTGTGATTCTTAATGAAAACCTAACATTAATCTTCCAGAAACTATTAACATCCATGATGTCATGAGATATCGAATGAGCACATATCCCCTAAATCAGGGGTCCCCAACCATCGGGCTGCAGACTGGTCCCGGTCTGTGGCCTGTTAGGAACTGGGCTGCACAGCAGATGAGCGGAGGGCAAGGTAATGAAGCTCCTTCTGTATCTGCAGCCGCTCCCCAGAGCTGGCATCACCAGCTCCGCCTCAGATCGTGAGGCATTAAGTCCCTGGTGCCAGAAAGGTGGGGGACCACTGCCCTAAGTCACAGATGAGTGTTCCATCTTCTCTATGCTGCCATTTCACCTTTGAGCCTGCCCTTCACATCGCCTCTCTTACAAAGGGTGCGGAGGTAGACAAGGTAAAAGGGGTCAAATACAGGGTGACTAAAGATGACTTTGGGTGGTGAACACACAGTGCAATATACTGATGATGAATTATAATATCGTACACTTGAAACTTAAATAACTAACAAATGTCATCTCAAGAGATTTAATAAAAAAATAATAAAAGCAAAATAAAATAATTGATAAGTACTTGACAGTGAGTGCTTTGGTCAAAGGAGCATTGTACAGAATGGAAAAAATACCCAAGACCGAAACATCTGGTTTTGAACTCCTATTCTCTTAGTCATGTGCTATCGGAAAAGTCACTTGTTTTGCAAAACAAAGGGAGTGTTCTAAACGATTTCTAAGATGCTTTCAAAATTACAGATATTATGACCATATCATTACATTTATCACGTCAAATGAGATAATGCAAAGACCACGATCTAAATGCTTTGTAAATCTCCATAAAGTTAATATTTGGCCATTAGATTAAATTTATATCTCTAAAATTCAGCATATTTTGTAGATATGAAATGCACTTAGTGACACGATATCTAGAAGCAAGGTGTGCCTATAATAAAAAAAAATGCTTTCGTTTATTCAGAATATTTTAATTTTTTACTTAAAAAATTATTGAAGGGAAAAAATTTATCCACAAACAAAGGTAATACTCAAGGATGATGAGAGTCTCACTGATCTCGGTTTCGGACTCTTAGTTAATTTTTTTCCTTTAATCACAAAATCATGTAAAATAGAAAGTGACATTTTTATAAAATAATTTTAATTATAATGGCTTTAGAATTCTTCTGCATATATTCACTTCATGTTTCACATTCTTATAGTAAGGACAGATTATACTGATAAGCAACATGATAATTTATATAGAAAAAAGGTTTAGAAAGCCCAATGTCACTACTTCAAATGAAACATGGGAGAATTTTATCAAATTTTGTTTTTTTTCAAATTATGAATTGATTCTATAGTAAAGAAAACTTTGTCTTTATGCTACAAAAATATGAAAATGACCTACATCTAATAAAACTAGTACGTTTTCTATCATCAAAGGCTTCTCAAATGTTTATGTGCTTAGAATAGCATTAAAAATTCTAACATGCATTATACACATCTGGTTTTCTTTAAACAAATAACTTTTAGCCTAATAATTTGTATATGTAAATACATGTTTTATTTTTATAGTCTTTGTCTTCTCTTTTGAATTTTATTAATTGCTAATAAATCATTAACAATTAAATACCTACAAAACCGAAATAGATAATATAAAATTCTCCACATAATTCTGGTAGAGAGGAGCATTTTCTCCTTTTAATAGTCCTACGGTGCCTATTATGTCTGGACATTCTGCCCTTCTGCAGTTATTGGGAAGGATATCTTGTAGGCTCTTGCCACTTCCTCATTCATTCATGATCTAGGAAAAACTAGTGACTTAGCTGTAGGTTTCAGGGACAAGAATTTAATATGTGTGGTTCCGCCCTCCCTTTTCTTTGAGATAATCTCTACCAGGGCACAGACCTCTGTCATGCTCTGCTCCTCCGTTTGGTGAGCTGACCATCTGTAAGGCAAAGAACACGTAAGCCTGGGTGGGTAATTTCAATGTATACATGTAGAATAAAAAGAAATGGTGGTCTAATAAAGCAGATGTGTTGCTTTCCATTTACAGGATGTCAGTACCTAATTTCTGAGTTCATTTGAACTCAGAAAAGAAAGGCTTGCAAATCACCAAATTTCATCCCAAAAAACTGTACACTTTCTAAGAAGAGATGAATAAGACAGACCTTGATACTATTAAGAATGGAAATACCTTTTCAGAAGAAAGTATAATTGGCTAAATTTAGGCACAATTAATCAGTTACCTCAAAAAAGGTCTATTCCCTTTGAAAATAATCATTATACCATTACCATCATTTACCTCACATTTCTTTAAGAATTTAAAATGCCCTCCACATGCCTGCTAATTAAGTTATTAATCTTTACCACATAGTTACAAGGTAATAGTGAATGTTGGAGAAAAATAGGAAAAGAATTTAAAACATTTAGAAAATGGAAGATCATTTTCTTAAGCTAAAAATTATTGGCTCTTACTAAGTCATAACCATGCTATATGTTTTCATATGGTATGTGATTTCATTTTCATATTTTTTATTTAACAAGACATAACTATAAGTATTATCTGGGAGAATTTTAAGAATACTGATAATATTATTTTAAGGAGGTCCTGAACCCAATAATAACACATAATTTTTAAAGCTATAGTTGAAAAATAAAAAGGCAAAGTTGAGATATATTTCTGATAATATCAACAATATTCACATGAAAATTATTATAAAATTTATGTTATTTCTGGAAAACTTAACACCACTCAATGGAATTAATCAAAATGTATACTTCTATATTTTAGATCGCTTAATAAAGCATATGTATGATAAATAACATTAAGATACTAAATAATTGTTACGTGGTAGCTAGTCTTCTAAATGGTCCTCTCATTGACCATATCACCTA
Source organism: Macroglossus sobrinus (assembly GCA_004027375.1). Classification (NCBI taxonomy): domain Eukaryota; kingdom Metazoa; phylum Chordata; class Mammalia; order Chiroptera; family Pteropodidae; genus Macroglossus; species Macroglossus sobrinus. The sequence goes on from PVKZ01005317.1 coordinate 22,265, forward strand.
GCGGTCATGTCAGCGTGCAGTATTCCTTACTATAATCAGGGCTGGCCCTGTGTTTGCATTTGACTAACAGGGCCTAAGGAAACTGTCAGTCTCGAAGTGGGTCTCTCAGAACACTTGCTGCTGTGATGCAGCCTCTCAGACACCAGTCTCGATTCTGTGCAAAGCCTAGGACGCACAGAGAAGTCACACTGTCTCTAGTCCATGTGAAGTCATGACAGCTTATAGCACAGGCTGAGCCAACAGTACTAGCTGCCAGAAATGTGAGCCATACACCTTGAACATGCGCTTAATTACAACATTAATGTCCCCAGCTGTTATCTGATAGCCACTGCAAAAGAGAACCCAAGCACTCAGCTGAACCCCGTTAAGCAACACAGTCATGACAGCTAATGTTTTTTCTTAATTTTTAAAATTTTTAAAAAATTAAAAAATTTTTAAAATTTTTCAGCTACTAGGGTTTCAGAATGGGGTGATACAACTGAAGAAAACTTAAAGTATGTGACATAAGCTTTAGGACAGGGTGGCTAATGAAGGATGAAAAGCATTGAGATTGATAATGGAGGCTACAAGGACAGTAAGGAAATCTTTCATGGGTGCTGGAGGAAAGATGACCTGTATTTTATAATCGTGGAAAGTTTAATAAAACTGCTACCTAGGATAACACAAAAAATAAAAATCATACTAAATAAACTGGTCCATTTGGCCATGATTTCATTTCTTGCAAGTGCCAACTGGTGTTCTATAGCTGTATGTAATACAGAGCCAATAATCGTCAGAAAAATAAGCTAAAAAAATTGTTCCATATTCTAAGAGAAAATTGGAGGAAATTAAAAAAAAAGTCAGCAAAGTCTCTAAGTTTAGGGGGAAAAAAGGCATCATATTCTTGACCTCTCTAGATGGAAAAAGGGTCACGGAGACAGAATGTCCATGTGATAACGATCATCTCAGCAGTGTGGCTGTAGAAAGCCTTGTTAAAACTTCAGAAAAGTTTAAGGAACATCTCACAGACTCTCTCAAGTAGTCAAAAAATAAGAATTTCAGAAGCATTGCTCCAACACATTCCTGCAAAAAAGACCCTGTCTTAGAGAGATTTGTAGCCATGGCTTTTGTCAAAAGAGTTGAATTCTCTGATATTCATAGGGAAACCACAAGGGTTTTTAAGAATACAGTATTTGAGGAAAAACTGTTAGCTTGCGCCAAAATAGATGGACGGTTCAAAATGAAACAAATCCTCTGGGCCCTGACCCATTTATGAGTAGGAATCAGACTGAGGAAGCCGCAAAGCCGCACTTTTCTTGTGTAAAGAAAAGGATGATTCAGAAAGTAGAGTCAGGAGCGCGGATGCTAGAACTAAGAGCCAGCTAAGGCCATGGAGAAGATCTTCAGGCAACAGCGCTGAGACTGGACCAAGACAATGGCAACACGTGTCCAGCTGGGTTTGCTACGTGCACGTTGTGGCTGTGTGCTCACCCCCGCCACGCTTGGATGTGACGACGACGACTACTGCTTTTGTTCTGCTCCTGTATACCACTGCATACCGTGCACTGAATTCAGATTGAGACAAATGACATACCAGAAAACATTTGCGTAAGGCTAGATAATGTCCCTCGCACAGAGCAATACCCTGACTCTCAGAACCTGTGAGTGTTACTTCACATGGCAAAAGAGACGTTACAGATGAGCCTCGGGATCCTGACACTGGGAAATGATCCTGGATTACCAGGGTGGTCCAAGGCAATCACAAAGGTTCTTACGGGAAGGAGGCTGCAAGTCAGAGAGAGGAAGCATTCTGTTGCTAGCTTTGAAGATGGAGTCAGGAACCCCATTCCCATGAGTCTAGTAATTACTTTGTCGTGACTAGGAACGAAGGCATTTATACTTCTAAATGAACACCAGATCCATTGTTTGAAATTTAAATTTCACTAAGTATTGTGCCTCAATATAGGATATCATTAAGAGCTATCACATAATAAATCTTCCTATCCAGGAAAACATCATGTTTTTACACATACGTTAGTAACGACTGGAGTTACCATGTAACGTACTTGACATATATCAGACAACGTGCTAACAGCAATACACGCCACTGGTGTGACAACGCCGTAATTATTCCCATTTTACAGATGAGAAACCTGCAGATATCAGACCTCCAAGATTTCTAGAAGCATGGGCTTTGCTACCATGTTTTTTTTTTCTTTGCATCTAGCCTTCACAAGTTATTAGCTGTGATCTCAGTATATTATTTCTTAGAATTTCTGTACTTCAGTTTCCTAGTTTGTAAATTGAGCAGTATGTTAACCCAACTCACAGCTGTCGAGAAGATTAAGTAATTTACATGATAAGTGCTTATGGTAGCATCTGCCTCAAGAAAGTATAAGTAAATGTTAGCCGTGAGTGGCACCTTTGAGATTCGATTCAATTCTGCACGATACTGAATTCTTGTACTTAACCATTTGACATTATATTTTGTCATCTATATACTTTCGTTCCTTGAAAGTTTCAATTCTTGTTGCCATCATGAAAAGTATCTGACTTCTTAAAATTCTATTTTTGAACTGCTTATTTCTGATAGAAAATGTATTTGTTACAATTAGCAAACCTTCCTGAACTCTATCATTTCTAAAAGTTTTCTTGTTGAATTCTTTAAGTTTCCTGAGAAGCAATTACATATATACAAGAAATAATAATCTTCTCTTTTCACAATTCTTATTTCTTATTTCTTTCTCCTAGATAGTAAAATAATTAAAACTTCAGAACATTGTTTAATAGATGTGATAATTAAGAGCATATTTGCTTTGCTCCAGATTTTAATTAAGATGACTCTAATTTTTCACTGTTAGGTTTGATGCTCATTCTTGTTTTGAAATAGATATTTTAATCCCAATCTTTCGCCTTTATTTTAAAGTGTGTTTAACATTGTTTTTTTGCACGTATCAAACGGGATGTTGAAATCTGCCTTATTCCTTACATATTTTTAGCGTTAAGGTAATTACATGGGTCTGACCAATATAAAGTGAATAGTTTTTCAGTTTTATCTTATTGATCATCCTTAAGTTCCATTTATACTGATATCGCCGCCAAGCAAAAATACAGAACGTATGTTAATAACGACAATAATCACTTGTAAATATTCAATCCTTTCCACAGCCCAGGCACTCTTCCTAATATTTTCATAACTATTTTGTTGAATTTTTGCAGCTTCCCTATGAGTTTGGGACTCTCAGCTGAGTAAACCAAAGCTCAAATGGCTAAGAATCTGGCCCAGCTTCACACACGTGACAAACAGTATGATGACATTTGAGGTAATCCCATGATTCTAGAACCTGAGTCCTTTAAAACTTCATTCTACTTAATTTTTATTGCCCGAGTTGCAGTAAGCTAAGCCAACACTTGGTCTAAATCTTTTTTTGCAAAATGCTTCCCAATTATATCTTTATCTTCAAGAAGGTACTTCACATGTATTCTCGAATGACGCTAGCATTGTCAGTTACTGTGAAATATCTGCTCTAGTCTTGTTTTTCTCTGCCTCATTTCTACCTTTTGTGAACGAAGCTATTAGCAAAAAAATAGATTTTGGTTAAACCCCGCAGATTGAACATATGTGTATATCTGTATTCTCTCTGCATGGGAGATGCCAACATATTCTGGAAGCTAAAATGAAAAAGTGGTCATTGATTAAGCAAACCAGAACAAAAGTAGAAATCTATGTAACTTGCAGGTGGCAGTGTTTGTGTGTGTGTGTGTGTGTGTGTGTGTGTGTACATGCGTGCACACGGACACACAGAACAGAGAGCAGAACAAACCAAAAGCCAAAGTTGATGCAATAAACTCCAGAAAGGCTTACCAGCTCAAGGACTGTAAAGCTTTCTTGGATTTAGGACCCCAGAAGCATCTCAGAAAACCAAACAATGAAGTCACGGTTTTTGCTTCAGACTTCCTTCTCTTGAGTTTGCAAACAGAAAACATTTTGTTGCTTCTCAAGCCATTTTTCTGGGACTTACTTTTTCTTGTCGCCCAGTGTGCTGTCCTGCGTTGGCCTTTTCTCTGTGTTGTGACGGACAGTGTAAACCGAGGTCTGAGTCTGGGTGGCTTCGTGGCTTGTTTGGTCGCTAGAGCATCGTCTTGCTCGTTGCCTACGCAAAACAATACAGAACAAAAATACCAGTAAGAATGTTTCATGTACCTTCCTTAAGAGATGATATTCGTGGGAGAATCTCTTAATGAATATCTCATAATACAAATCTCTCAGATTATGCCTTTGATCAGTTTTGCCTTCTAGGCAGGTGATAACCCTCTGAAATTCTTTAAAAGTGACAGTAAGAAGGCCAAAGACTCGATTAAAAAATTCAGCTACTGTCATCTGCTTTTCTTTATTCTATCCTCAGAAACACAGACTTGTACAAAGTATAGATATGATTTTCTCCATTTTTTCCCCTGAATCTGTGATTATGCCACTTTTCCCATAACTAATTTTATGTTTGGTTGTTTATCTTTTGGCTCTATTGGATTCGCTAGAAGTTTCTATTTTTATTCTCTTGTGTTTGAAGAATAGCAGATGGCATTTTTAATCATTTCTATTCAACTACTTGGCTGTTTCATAACACATTACTTACTGCTTTAATTTTTATTAATGAATTAATCTGTCTCATTATTCCCTAGTGTTTAAAGTTACATGATTAGTCCATTTATCTGCCTGCTGTCTTTTTTAGGAATGAACATATTTGGTGCTAAGGTTTAGCTCTGATTGTTGTTGTTCTTACTCTGTGCTCACTGTTAAATGTGTCCTTATATTAAAGTCAAGGAAAACCTGTTTCACCATCAATTTCTTTTCAATCACATCAGAAATGTAGTCCCAATATCTATCTTATCAGTAATATTTGAAAAGTTATCTTATTCGGCATGACTAGATATTTGATACAACCTTGTAATCAGTCCATCCTATCTCTTAGCATGCTCAATCCACATTCAATTGACAGTCATAAGTAAACAGTCCCATAGGTTGTAAACATTTCTCAAAGTGTCATTTATACTAGGACATTGCTTTGGTACTTCACTAAGGCTTGGCTCTATGTAACCAATTTTCAGATATATATAATCTACAACATTAAAAAAAAGTATATATTTTATGTAAGATCCAGATAAAAAATACAAGTTTTAATTCAATAGGTACTATTCAAAAATAAAATCTCTAATCAGAGTAGCGAAAAAAGGACGTGTAATAAATCAATAAAAAACATTTAGAGTCAGAATGACCTCAGTAGATTTCAGAGCCTTTCTTACCTCTCCCTAACTCAACACCATTGCAGCAAACCTTAGTTCCTTACCTGGACGAGGCAGCCCTGCCTGCGTGATGGACAGGATTCCCCACTCTGCTCGCACCTCTGGATCTTTTCAATGGGTTTAACGGGAAACTTATAAATGACCCAAGTCCCAGGCCTAACTCGGGCCAATCAAATGACAACTAATATTTGATTTCTGAGATGATTCTAATGTAGAGCCAGGGCTAAGTATCACTGTTAGTTACTACACCATTAAGGTTGCGGGCTTCAAGCTGATAACTAGTCTCTCGTACAAAATCACTAACGCATCCAAACTGAAAATGTTCACGTACAGAAGCGTGCATCCACGTCCGGGTATGTCTGTGCTCAGGACGTGAGCATAACCAGGAACACGGGGACCAGGCAGGCCGCGTACACCAGTTCTCGGCTCAGAGAGACGCCAATGCCAGTACAAAGTAGTTACGTGGCTAAATAAAATCTGCAATCACTTATCCATCTTGCCTCGCAGAATGTGCTTTAACCGTATTCTTTTAGGCCACCCTCGATTCCCCTGAATCAATGATTTAAGAATGTGTATCAGGGATGAGCTAACTAAATTACGTATACTCCACACAACTCTGTGACAGTAAAGGGACACGTCCCCTTCCCTCTCCAGACCCCCTCCCCTGTCCAAAGCTGCTTCCCCAGGTCCGGCGAGGCAGTGGGGAGCCTGAATCCAGGCCGATGGCACCACGCGCCCTGGACCCGCTTCCAGCAAGCCGTGAACTCCCATCCCCGCCCTTGTAGGCATCCAATTTAAAGCTGAACATGATTGAGTTAAAACAGAGTTTAACTGAAATATAAATGACAATAGCTGCTTTAACTATGTGTCCCTATTATTTCAACAAAGACAGCCCCATCTGAGACTTGAGGGGGAATGTGGAGACAAAGGGCCATGCCACACACAAATGCCCAGATAAGGGATGTGGATTCTTAACGTATTTCCTGCTACACAACGCTAACGTTTTATTGTTTTACATTTTATTTGAAATGATCCTTGAAGTCTGTAAGTGCCACACTAAGAACTTTCTGCCTTGAGAGGTTGTTACAGAAGTAGAAATAAATGTCTTAAGAAATTCTAGAACTCCCTCCAGCTTTTACACTAGTCTTGTTATTAATATGCTAAGAATAATTTTACTACTCCCTTGGGACCATACGGAAATTGAAAATGATATGCGTGCCTTATGTGCTGGGTGAACCACAATAAACCATACGAATCCTGACACCCTAGTAAATCAGATGTTAATGGGTTTTCACATGTATTAACACTGCAAAATGGCCTTACACGGGCCTCTCGATTTGAGAAATTAAAGATGACTTTTGCTCCCTTTTTTCCATCATAGAAAAATGTAATTGAAAAAAAATATATGTATATTTCAAATATAAAAATTGAACATTTTCAGGACAAGTACATGGGCTTTTACAAAACCATACTGCCTCTAAATTTTTTACCAAATGTAACTAATTATTTTGAAATTATACGTATGTACTCCTCAGACCTGGTTGGAAGGGATGTATTAAATACCTAATCACGTGGATACTGAAGCTTGAGACATTTGTTGGTTTTGTTCTTTTTTGTGCTATTGGTGGCCACTTTTCTTGATGGCCTACCTAGGCTCACACAGAGAAAAGACGGGACAAGTAGCATTGATTTTAAACGTAGTTCTGGCCAGTTATCAGATAGAAGAACTCTGTTAATTACAAGGGGGTATACTAAATAGAGATTTTTTTCAAAGAATCAGTTAGGAAAAAAAATATTTCAAAACGAATGTTTCTATATCTACTGGCCCGCAACTACATAGAGAGAGCTCTAATTAAAATTTTAAAATAACTACCGAGATTTAAAAATCTCAACTTTAAGTTGTGATATGTCTCAGAGTATATATGCGCATGTATGTTTTCATCAAATTGAGGGTTTTTTAAAAAAAAAATGTAGTTATTTTCTACTCCTAAGGAGATGATGTTTTAATAAAATTAAAACTCAATGTCAACATTGGTGGGAAATTCCACACATTTTTCTGAGTTTTAGACATTTGTTTTCACACCTTTTCTCCTTTGTACAAACACTGTTGACAATTTACAAAAATCTAAAATTGTGACATCCCGCAAACTGACTACAGCTTCCTGTCGTCTCTGTTCTTGACATCCTTCCTCTGCTCAGACTGTCTCGTGAACCCTTCGATTCCTCCCACGCCTCAGGCTCCGACGCCTCCCTCCCAGCAGCCTTGGTGCCAGCACAGCTCCCTCTACTCATGTCACTGTGACTGTCTCTCTAGCTGATGTTTCCTGCTGCTCTTCCTCTCCTTGCTGCTCCACACACTGCCACAACCATCTGCCCTCTTGGTGACCGAGCCGTGCTGGAGAAAAGGATGTGACCCACGGCATGAGTGAAATAAAGGCCCACAGTCTCCAAGATCAGGCAGACGCTCGACATGTCAACCAAAGGCGTGTTCATTCATTCATTCATTCATTCACTCACTCATCATTCATTCATGGTTTGGTCTTTTGGCCAATCGTGGAGCTGGGCACTGGTCATATTAGGGTGAACATACTGAAGTCCCTGTTCCTAGATAGGTAGGTAGGTAGGTAGGTAAGTCGATAGATAGATATCAGACAAATATATGATAATTTCAGGAACTGGGAAATTGCCAGAAGAAAGTGAAGTGGGACAAAGAGACAGAGTGATTGAGCTGAGTATCAGGGAAAGGATCTCTGATAAGGTTCCATTGTGCAGAGATCTTAAGAAGTTTGAGAGAGGCATATACACATATTGGGGAGGGGGATCCCAGAAGAAGGGGATGCCAGGTCCTCAGTATAGTCTAATTTTTATTCCTACCACAGATCATCCATCCATATCGCATTTAACTTTTCTGGAGGATTTATTTATCTCCTTCGTTCACTTATCTAAGAACACTGTTCATTGGCTTTCTTCTTGTCTTGTTTTATGTTACTACAAAGACTTTTTCCCTCCAATGTGCCAACAACTTATCGCCCAGTCCAACACTGTTTCAGAGGCAACTACTTTAGTTTTCACACATATCCAAGAATCATCCACGTCCTCGGCACTCTTCCCCATCTGTGCCCTTGGTGGGTCATTTTCTTCAGTCCCCATCCTACAGTTACGTGTGTATGTTTCATATGCTGATGACTCTCAAATCCATGCCTGTGGTTCAGACTATGCACCAGAGCCACAGACTCCTGAAGCCAACTAATGATGCTAACTTGACAACACCACTTGGCCTTACGTCTAAGAGACATTACAGCCACGATGTGGCTAAAATACTAGGGATTCCCCATTCTTTCCTTATATCTGTTCCAGACTGGAAGCCTTCCTTCTATACAAGATGACACCACCATGCTTAATACAAAACTCTCGGAACCACCCCTGAGTCTTCTCTTTCCTCACACCTCACATCCAAAACATCAGCAGAGCTCCTTAGCTTCACCTCCAAAAGTAGGCAAAATTTAATTAAAATCTCTGTTGCTGTGATCGAAGACCTTTGGAAGGTCAGAACCCTAACTTTGGTGGGCGCCACATACCACATTACAAAACTACTTCTTGTCACAAAGATATGGGAAGCTTATTTTCCCTTTGAAAAAAGCACATTGGCTAACACAGATGGTCACACCAATGACCACATGAATCTAGGGTGAAGTATGTGTGACAAAGGGTGCTGTCAAGTCTTCTTACTCAAGCACTGGTTACTGTTCGTCTTAAAAACACCAACATAACAGGTTGTATCTGCTCGTCTGCGTATCAAGTGAGATTGCTTTCTGTCTTCATGGTCCCTCGGCAGGTTGCCTGAGGTGCACAATACATTCTGCTTCACTGCTTATTCAACAATAAACCTGTTTTCTTTCTCTTCTGCTTTTGTGGAGAGGCCTTCTGGGTTAACAAGAGGATTTGTTTTTAATATTTTCTCCACACTCACTAGCTGTGAACTAGCAAGTTACCCACTGAATGTTTCTGCCTCCTTTTCTTCATATGAACCACCAGGAATAATAATAAGACCTCGTAAGTTCCTTTAGGAAGACAAAAGAATTAAACCTTGTAAAGAAGATTATCTTTACAAAGAAAGTGTTTGATAATTATTGAGTGTTGTTAATGCTCTAACAGCATAATGCAATCTCCAGTAAGACCAGAAATCATCTTTATTCATTTGAATGTTCACCCGTTTATCAGATGTCGCTTTCCCCAACAGAGCTGTGTCTATTTTTCCTTCTCTGTATTTCAACTGCCTACTCATCAACATCAGTAAATATTTATTTACTGACTAATTTGAAGGAACAAACCAGAAGATTACAAACGCTTTTAAAAGAGAGCCACTTTCTCTTTTTCACAGCTGTTAGTAAGAACCCATAAAGATGTCTTCAATATTTTATAAGTATGCATAAAATTATTTTATATATTTTATAAATTTATATATAAATATCTATGAAAAAATATATATGTAAATATAGATAGACAGACAGACAGACAGATAGATAGATAGATAGATAGATAGATAGATAGATAGATAGATATGAAACTCCCAAAGCATGACGTGGTAGCCACTGAATTTTACGGAAAAAAAAAAGTTTTAATAGCTTACGAAATTACAACTTTGGATCACCGATAATAGAATAATATAATCAGTGTACTTGGTTTTAAAAAAAGAAACACTGTAATATACTTCAAACATAACTTTTTAAAAGTTTCAGTGCTCAAGGAAAGATTTCATTTATTTGCAAGAGTTGCTTATGTGGGAAATTATCTTATTTCAAATAACAAATATACTGGATATTAGATATACTATTTGAGTGTTTTTTCTCCTCCAGTAAGGCATACACATACATGTGAATATTAAATGTGCGTGTATGCATATATGTATAGATGTCCATTAGTAAACACTTTGAATTTTTATACACAAGAAATTTGGGTTTGCATGTACAAAGCAGAATTTTGTTAAAATTTTACTCACATTGCAGGGATATCATCTTCACAGTTTAATGAAAATGCAAATGAGCTAACAGCTTACATGAATAATGCATGTCTTTATACACTAAAAAAAATCCCTCAGATAAATGAGTTATAAATTTCAGCTCAATTTCAGTATTTGGTAGTACAGTACACCCTTTATGGGATATAAAAATTGGTTATTGTTTCATACTAGTTAAAAGGTCCCATTTATAAACAAAATATTAACATAAAATAATTATTGTTCGTAGTTGTTTCAGATCCCTATGCGACCATTGTTATTATTCGCATCGGAGAATCTGGCATCGTCATCACTACTAGCATATAAACAAGTACACCTCCTATTTCTACTCAAATCTGTCTTTTCTCCTCTGTCATTTTCAATTTTTGAACTTGGACTCTTACTATGGAGAGAAAAAAGAAGAAAAGGAGGTAGTCAAAGAGTAGATAACTGGTTTTTTAAAAACATACTTTGAAAACTTCTTGACTTAAATATTATAATCAGCCTTTGCTTTCACAATGAGCCTTTGAGATTTTACGCTATGACAACTGGCAGAGACATGCAGGAATTTTAATTTACTCCCATTTCCTTTAGGTTAGCAGCTTTAATTAAGGAAAGTCAACATCCAACTTCTTTTGGATTGAAGACACATATTAAATCTCCTCAAACGTTCCTGGCTCAGCATAATGTGTCGACTTCCTATGAGATGACCTCCCCGGAATGCAGGGCACACGTGCTCCAGGCAGGAGCGCCTGTGGCCGACCACAGGTGTCCCTGCTGTCTGTAATCCTGTGACCTGACCGCTGTGTGCCAGACAGGTTACACGGTCCCCGCATCACCACACTCGCTTCAAGGAGGAGAATGAAACCCACGTACCTTGCGGAAAGGTGTAATCTTGATGGTCACGGGTTTTATCGCATAGACCTACCTGCTGGCCCTAACACAGCTAAGTGAGCCAAGGTTTGGTCCCTTCCAAAAAGCTTTGTTTAAAGAAATGAACTAGGGTTGTACAATGGTCTCTCATTAATTTGAACTAGAAGAAGAAAAGAAAAGCTCATTAGCAATGGGTGTCAGACATGAAAGAGTGACTTGAAAGCAGATTGAAGGCCTTGGTGAGCCAGAGTCATGTGTACGCTGAAGGCGTGAGAGAACAGAAACTCTCCACAAGCAGAGGAAGGAAACAGATCAGGTAGAAGACTCCTGGTATGCGAGCCATGTCCCAAGTCGGGACCATGGCAGGGTACCCAAGTGGAAACTGCTATGGCTGCATCCTTAGCATAGCCTGGAGTCCAGAATTCATATCCAGGCTACACTTCATGATAAGCGACTTCATACAATCTCTCTTCTTTGTGGATTTCTATTCTTATTCTATCTGTCCTCACAATAAATAACACCTGGATAAACTGAGCTTCATTAGTCCTTTCTTCCCTGCGACAAAATATATCTAGGCAATACACACGGTTAATGTGACATTTCATTTCAAAGTAAAATGTATCTTTTCAAGCAAATGTAGAACTTTTAAAAGTCTTCATCTCAAACTTACCATGGCCCATGTTATGTAACCCCGGGTGATGTATCATTATGTCTTTGAATACAGAATTTTAGGTCTAAAAGGAACACTAGATATCACCTATTTTTATGTTATCATTTTAAATGAAAGAAATTTAGGATCCCAAGTACATTTTGTGAATTGCCCAAGGTTATACTGCTCTAAGTCAATTTAGCAGAGACTAGAATTGAAGTATTCTAACATCGAATAGAGAAGTAGGAGGTGAGCAGAAAAAGAGAGAAAGGAAAAACAGAAACACAAAGGGAAAAGGGAGGATAGAAAGAGATCATAAATAAATGATATTAAAAAAAATCATGCACATAATTTATCTTAGTGTCTGCCCAGATACTTCTTTGTTACTATGGGCACCTATTTAGAGAGAATACCATTCTGATATATTCTACTCTGATATTTGAAACAACCAGGACTTAGACATAGGGTATCAATACCATCATGATAGAAGTGGTAGTCTTGTCAGAAGAAAAAGTAAAATAAAATGAAAAGAATATTGTATTGGATAACCATGACGCAAAGCAAGTCTTGAAAACCTGACATTAGGAAGATCGCAAGGCTCTTTGTGGACCTTATAAGAAGTACAAGAATAAATCAAGTATTTTTATACTGAATTATTTATATTATTGCATACATATAATTAAAGTAGATGCTTGTGAAGATTAAATCAATTTAAAGCACTTAGCATTGTCCCTACCTAACAGTTAGAGCTCTATGCATGGCAAGTTATTTTTTTAAAGAATATATATGTAGGGAGAGATAGAATATATGTATATGTTTACATATATATTACATACATACATGAAAAGAGAATGTTATGTATAATTTTACTTTTTATTGCAGTACAATGTTCTAACAGTTCTCCTTTTTCTAATCGTCCAGCAATCTTATATATTCATCTTTCACCAGAGGACCAGATCTTGTGGTCAGCTTCCCAGTATGTTAAAGCAGAGTTTAAAAAAATAATAAAAAACAGAGGTAGGGAAAAATTCTTTAACAATGCATGAGTGAAGTGACTGGGCAGAGGAAATACCTTAGTTTAGATAAGTGAAAGTATTAAATCATTCTTCTCAGAAACCTTTTCCTGTCATATAAAAATTTGCCATTACCCATTTCCCATCACTACAGTATATGATTTTAGATGCACAGGATAGAAAAACCAGTAACCATGCTTTGAAAATATAAAAATTCAACATTTCTTTTCATTCACAGTCTATATTTACATGAAAATAATCTATTTATATACTATCAATACTAGATTTATCCAGCATAGCTAAAGTAGTTCGTAATTAAAGTTGAAATTTTGATAAAATAGACATCCTTTGCATGAATGGTCCTATATCAAAACCTATATGGTTTTATATCAGTAAAAGAAAATGAAATATTTGAGTTCCAAAGAAAATCGTTGATGACTTTTTATATACTAAGTAAATAAGAAATATATGTCTCTCTGTCATCCCACCATTTATTCCTTTGATCTTAATAGATTACTTAATTCAATATTTTGAAAGAACTTTTGTACCCATGGATAAAAATAAAAGAGAAAACCCTCAGGTTAATCACTAAGAAAATATCTAAAACATAATACAGCAAAGGAAATAAAAAGGAATCAAAGAATATTTTCAATGGAGGACCAAAAAGATAAAATATATTTAAAGAACAAAAACAAAAATGGCAGAAGCTAGTCCTCCCTTATTAGTAATAACTTTAAATGTAAATGGATTAAACTCTCCACTTTAAAGGCAGAGATTGGCAGAAAGTTTGAAAGTATCATGATCCTAGTACATGCTGTTTAGAGGAGACTCACTTTACATCCAAAGATACAAATAGTTTGAAAATTAAAAAATGAAAAATAGATACTTCATGCCAAAGATAAGCGAAAGAGAGCTACGATAATACAATATACTAATGAAGGTCAGCTATGCTAATATCAGACAAATAGACAACATTTTAAGCAAAATGCTTAAGAGACAAAGAAGAAATTCGTATATTGATAAAAGGGTCAATTTATCAAGAAGATGTAACAATTATAAATATAGACACACCTAACAACAGAGTTTCAAAATATCTAGAACAAAGAATTGACAGAAATTAATGGAGAAATGGATGGTTCTACAATAACAGTTGGAGATGGCAATACCCAATTTCAACAATGGAGAAAATGACTAGAAATAGGATCAATTAGAAAATAGAGGACTCACACCCCAGAAAAGCAGCACATATTTTTCTCAAGTGCACATGGAACATTCTCCAGGATAGACCATGTGTTAAGACCATAAAACAGGTCTAATAAATAAATTTTAAAAGAATGGTATCAGCCAGTATATCTTCTCTAACTACAATGGACTAAAACTAGAAATTAAATACAAAAGGAAAACTGGAAAATCACAAATATGTAAAAATCAGACAACATGCTCATAAACAACCAAAGGGTCAATGAAAGGAATCAAAGTAAAATTAGTAAATACTTTGATATGAAATAAAAAACAGCAACAACACATACACACATACCAACATTTCTAAAATGAGGTCAAAAGACTTCTTAGAAGAAAATTTAGAGCTGCAAAGGCTTACATTAAAAAACACAGATTTCAAATCATTAACCTAACTTACAACTTATGAAACTGGCAAAAGAGTAAACTAAACTCAAAGCTGGCAAAAAGACATAAATAATCAAGATCAGAGTAAATATAAACAAAACAGAAAAACGACAGAAAAAAAATCAGTGGAACCCAAAGTAATGCAAAGGGAGTCACATGAGAACATCATATTATATAATGACGCCTGAATCGAGTGGTACAACCCATAATAGATGGTGCTTTGGGGGAGGGATATTCTTAAGTTGAATGCAAATTCTAGAATGATTTCACATAAGAAAGATAGCTATGATTTACACTACATAATTAGAGAAAAATAAAGGAAATTCAGAGCAATAACACCATGAGGAAATTTAAGATGTCAGCTAGCAGTGTTCACAGGAGGGATGAGGAGATGAGTGTGGCAAAAGGAAGTTCATACTGAAAAGGAGCAGAATTTACAAAAAAAATTGAATTAAGTTACGTGTCTTAGTCAATGAATTAATTATTCTGTGACTGATATTCTCTAGGTATGAATAATTATTGGCCACCAGAGGAGTCAATACAGATATACAAAAACTTCAAATGTCAACATATTGAAAATTTATTTAAAACTTACTCTTAACATTAATTATATACTTACTAAGTATAATTTTTCACTGGCCATGCCAATTTCTGACATGTACTGTTGTTCATTCTTGTCATGAGAGTATGTGTCATACCAAATACATAGGGTTTTCTTCTGTTCTGTTTTGTTTTCCCCCATTAGTGCTAAGAATGGTTTTCCTAAAGTGTCCTCCTGGGATGGGGGTGGTGGGGGGAGAAGTGTACACACCCGAAAAGATTTTTAAAAGAAGAAGTTTAATCAATGGTGCCTTTTTATTGATTAGATTATTGTCAGAGAGGATTTATATTTCAGGGGAAAGCCAAGGTACTTTAATGTAGGATGTTAGGGAGAAAACAGCAATGGATTCAAAGGCTCAAACGGAGGATAGCATTCATAAATTAAGGGCTGGGCCCAGGGAAGTTGAGATGATCCAGCATGTAAATCTCATTGTGAAGTCAATTTATCTAGCTTCTTGGTCCATTCCTATTTGTTATTTATGCTTTTAATTTTGGCTTAGACAGCAGCCATAAGTTTACCAAAAGAAAGAAATATAAGATCCTCTCTGGGTTTACCTTAGGGAATAAAACTAATTTCATACATCTTTTCCTTGAACTGGATTAGACATTTTGAAGATAAATATAACTGAAATGGAAAAGAGATTGCTGAAGACTTAATGTGATTAGTCTTATCTTCAAAACAGTTATCTTTCCTTCTGGGGTAAAAAATAACTTATATTTGAAATTTAGTGGAAAAAACATATTTTTTTATAAGTGCTTCTAAAAGCTATGATGTAACATTTTTGAAGGATTATATGAAAATTCTGGACAGCAAGAATCAGGAGAGGATAAGCAGAACAATAGCTACTATGATTTGGGCTTAAAAATTAAACTGTAGAGTTTATTTCCCCATTCATGAAGACACACACATGTCCTGAGACCACTGCCAGAGAAGTTTACAATGGTTGACCGACGGGCTACAAAAACAGGTCTTATTACTTTAAGGATCTAGCTAGATTTCATGGAAATAATGTAAATATGTAATCAAGAGTCCACTTCTTTTTATCCAAAGAAATAAGGTTCTAAAACTATTTTTGAAAGCTATATTTGATAAGTTTTGAACTTAGAATTTATTTCGGAAATTAATTTCTGGATGCTAAATATTTTGATAGCGTATTGGAAAACCATCCTCAGAAACTAGAAAACTGATAGAAGCTATTAAGTGTGTGAGTCATAAAAATAAAAATGTGGACTACAGCACACTATTAAAACTATTAATATGAAATGAAGTGTATTTGGTACAAAGTGTACAAATTTCCAGTGATAGAGTCAATACTTTCTGGGGATGTGATGTGCTGAATGGTGACTCTAATTAATACTGTACTGTTATCTGAAAGTTGCTAAGAGAGTAGATCTTTAAAAAATAAATATATTTGATATTTCACTGGTATTTTTTAAATTTGTTATTTAATTTTTAAATCACATGACTATGTCAGTTCTTGGTAACATCCATTGGTCCAATTCTGACCAATGGACAGAATTACAGAGACTTTCAAAATAGTTTTAAAAATGCCTTTGGTCATCTCCACTTTTCTATATTTATTTATTAGGTTATCTTATTTGTGAGTGAAAGGGAGGTGCCAGGTTTTATTTGTGGAATTTTGTACATAATTTTGCCTATATTTACTTTAATTCTTTTGGGTAAGTATATAATCCTTTCTTCATATATTAGAAATAAAAACATAGAAGTAAATTGCCATATCAGGATAAAATTTGAAAATATCAAAACTCAGATGATTCTCACCAAAAGTCCATAACCTTTACATTGGAGGGCTTTCTGAACAGCCTTCCCTCCTGGTTTTAGAAGAAAATTGGGATGTTCAGTGATTGTGTGTAGAATGAGAGGGCTTTCAGAATATTTTCCAAAATAAGAGAACTAATCTCCGTGTGTGTGTGTTTTCTAAGAAAGATGGCATCTTCTATGTATTGAGCTCTGACTAGAAAGAAGAAGAGCCAGTGCAGGAAATGGCCTCAGACATTTCTGTAGTAGAGTCCCCAACCTCATTCTCATCGTACTGTTAAGAGTTTTCTAAATAAAAGCCTAACCAAGAATAAAACCACAGCTTAGCTTTTGTAAAAAAAAAAAAAACAAAAAACATGTTGCTTAATTTTCATTCTCTCATATTTATATATTTATGTCTACGTACTTATATATAAAATATATTCCTATCACATATGCATATATACTTATATACACACACATACATGCATACATGCACACAACCCTAAGCATACACACATGTATATATATATACAGCCCCTCAAATGATATTTCTCCATATCTTGAAATTCTTTCATTATGCTTAGAAAAGGAAGAATAATGTTTCTACCAGAGTATGCTTAGTTAATCTTGTAAATTTAACTGGCATGAGAGGATTTCTAATATTAGTTTGAGAAAATATAATTCATATATTAATAATTAAATTTGATTTTACTAAAATCCTGTCTCAGAAAATAGTCCCATAAGTCTTTACAAAGAAATAACACAATAAAACTCCAAAGGAAGAGTAAAGCTCAAGACAAAGCCCTGGACACAATGGGTAACCTCTCAGAGAAATTACCAGGAAGTTATCTCTAGACACAACAGTATCAGTTACTTTTTATTTACAAATACGAATCTCTGTTTAGCTAGGCAAAAACAAACCGCGACTTCTGAGAAAAGCTGTGACAAGTTAATTAGAGAATATGTGTTCTTTTACCTGGGATCAAATCTCAACATTGAAAAAAAATAATTATTAGAGACAAAGATAACTTCAGTAATTTCTACTCTAGATATGGTATAATTAAAAGTGTCAAGTCAGCTATAACCCAGTGATAAGTGATAATGACAAAGATTGTTAATTCCTTCTGCTCTGAGTCACTAGCCAGGCATAATCCCCATTAATAACTGTGATCACAATGGCAAAAATAAATTATAATATGGAATTTTATAATGTACAATGTAGTAGACAAAAGAGGTGAAAAATATGTAAAAATATGTATATGTACTGTTTAGAGTGATGATGAATGCTATGAAAAAAATAAAGCAAAAAAGTGATATAGACTGTGTCAATATATGTGTGTTTGGAGTGTTTTCTATTATAGGTGGGATAATCGAAACAGTTCGTTCTGGTAATGTAACATTTTAGCAAAAAGCTGAAGAAACTGAGGAAGAGAGCCACGTGGAGACTGAGAAGTGCATTTTAGGCAGAGCCAGGTAGAAGAATAAACCCAAAGGCCCAGGCATGGGAGTTCAATCGTGTTTCAGAAACATCGGGAAGGGCGGTGTGGGCGACCTTAGGTGAGCAAGGGGACGAGGCAAGACAGGAAGCCAGCTGTGGCCAACCAGTCACGTGGTGCCTGGCCAGCCGGGGCGAGGGTCTGGGTTTCTCCTGACTGAGCGGGAATGCCATGGGAAACGTTCAAGCAGGCACATGATGTGGGATGACTTAAATTTAATAAAAATAAATAAATAAGTAAAAAATAAAATAATAAAAACATTGGTCCAGCTTCTCACGAGGAATGACTGTGAAGGATGGAGGGGACCACAGTAGAAGCAGGGAGCATAATTACAAGTTATTCCAAACATTGCTGGATCGGACCAGAATGGTACAAAGAATGATGTTTAAACTGGGAGAATTCTGAATATAGTCAATGGCATTGATGGCACGTTTTTCTAATGGTTTATGAAAGAAAACAGGAGTTCAAAATGACTTCAATCGCGGCCTCAATACCTGGAAGAACGCAGCTAACCAATCACTGGGAGAGAAGGACATGGATGGCATTTTGGAGTGAGTGAGTCAAGAATGAGGAATTCCGATTTGCAGTTCCTGCCTCGGAGATATCCAGGTGGAGCTATCGTGTGGGGAACCGGATCCTGAATCTGGGCTTTGGGAGAGAGATGCAACCTGGAGTCGTGCACCTGTGTCATCACCGTGTTGAGGAAGTCCCCGGAGAAGAAAGAGAAAAGGGCGGGACATCAGCAAGCGGGTCCTGAGGTTGTCCAGAGCTCAGAGGTGGAAAGTTTGAGAGGAAACAAGCAAAGGAGCAGCCAGTGATGGCGAATCCAAGGTGAAGTGAAAGGTGCAGGTGGAGGGAGTGTCTCAGGCCCATGGCAAGGGCGGCTGATAAAGAATGACATGGATTATTTCAGGGAACTGGGTCGGCCTTACCATTACATGTTGAGACTGTGAATCTGAAGTGAACTTCAAAGTCTGTACATCCACCTCTTAAATACTCTCTGACTCAACTGCCCTGTAACAAAACATGTATTCAAACAGGGGTCTGTCTTCAACCCTGGACACACATTACGACGCCTGGGATCTTAAAAACAAAACAAAACAAAACAAACAAAAAACTAAGACAAAACAAACAAAAAACACTAGCTCTCAACCACAGGGATTCTGATTTAATTTTCCTGGAAGGGATTAAGCTTTGGTATTTTTTTCAATCTTTCATGTTAACCTAATGGGCAGCCCAGATAAAGACCACTGATTTTGATCCACTCAGTAATGAGAATTTATTAACTCTTGCGACAGTTTATTATATTCTCAGATTTCTATGATATGCTACAATGAATCTTTCCCAAAGCTTCTCTCCTCTATATTAATATCACAAATTCTTTGAGACATCGGTGACTTGCCATGGAGCAGAGAGTCCTTTTACTCCTGATCGCTCTTTTCTGAAACCACGTCAGACCATCGACGTCTGTCAAAGTAAGATCGACCAGGAAGCTATCCTAACAAAGGCAAAACAGAGC
Source organism: Macroglossus sobrinus (assembly GCA_004027375.1). Taxonomy (NCBI): domain Eukaryota; kingdom Metazoa; phylum Chordata; class Mammalia; order Chiroptera; family Pteropodidae; genus Macroglossus; species Macroglossus sobrinus. Next base: position 42,079 of record PVKZ01005317.1, read on the forward strand.
AGTGTCCAGAGTCGGCCCTGGGCCCCTGGCACGCTTGGAACGAGACTTCTGCCATGAATACAGAGGTGTCTGAAGACAACCTGCATTTGCTTGCTTGCATTTGTGTTTAATTTTGGAGACAACATCACACTGGCAATATTTTTAAACTACTACCAACCATAATCCCTAGAGATGTGTCACACCTAAGGAAGCCCTGTCCCCTCTGCAGCTGTGGCTTGTTTCTATGTGTCTCACTTAGAGGCTTCCGGCGGCCAGATGGGTGGCACCGATGACTTAAGGATAAAATAGTCATCATAAAAGCATGCTGCTTCATGAATAGTTAATAATTGTTCATTCTCTCCCTTCCTGTCTGTGTTAGTGCACAATCTGCTTACCATATCTACGTCTAACATGTTTCAGAACTTCTTGTTTAGCATCTATCCATCATTTTATTACCTTCCATTGCTCATTTCTCTTCTCTGCACTATAATGAACTATTTTTCAATAAAATCATGAACACACAGTAAAGTCACCCGCTCTGATGACAATAAAATTGAGCAAAAACTCTGCAATAAAAATTAAATAAGATGACAAAAGTTGCAACCATTTTCACAAATTCAAAATATTTAAACCTAAGTTTTAAATGATAAAAACAAATAACCATAAAAAGTTTCTGTTCCCTTTGGAGAAAGTGAGTGAACAAACTCAGTATTTATAAATTGGTAAATAAAAGTAAAAAGTCTAGTATGTATTCTGTCATTTATATAAAAACAGTTCCTCATAACTTAATTATTGATAATAAAAGTTTTTTTTTTGTAGAAGCATTGCATCTAATAAGGCTTATGAAATTAGACCATCTACTTTCCATAACCTCTTATGAAATGAAAGATATTGCCAATAATCATTAATGGCTAATAACATCAGAAACAGAAAGAGAGAGAGAGAGAGAGGAATTGAGATTATAAATTTCTAGATATGAATACAAAACACTATCTATGAAGTAGTTTCATCAAAATCTTGAACCTGATTCTGATCAAACTTCTAAGTCTACCTCTTAATTTATAGACTAAAGTAGATAACAGAGAGATGTAAATAGACACATGGGAATATGATCAGCAAAATCTATATTGAAAATTTCTAAGGACATGGCACCTGATTTTTTTTTTAAATGCAAAAGAAAATAAGTAAAAAGGAAGAACATCTTTTAAGATGTAAGAAACATTCTCAATTTATAAATGACATTAGGTATTTTCCAAAATGTGCTTCAAAGTAATTTTGGGGAAGTGGAGGGTGAGAGTAACAATAAAATAAGACTGGCTATGAGTGAATAATTTTTTAAGCTGAAGGCATGGGGATATTATATTATTATATTATATTATATTATATTATATTATATTATATTATATTATATTATATTATATTATATTATATTATAATTCTCTACTTTTACATGTCATTAACCCTTTCTATAAAATAAAAAAATAAAACCATATTGGATTTTTTTCTACATCTTAAGTAAATGTTAATTATGTGAGAAATAAAAATAGACAATTTTAACTGCTTAGAAAATAATGACAAAATAATTGCAGGATAAATGCATAAATTTAAGTCAGAGTGAAATCATATATTAATACCTTAGTTTTTTATATAACAGACAAAAAAGACATGAGTTATTTACTTTTTGAATATAAAAAAGAAAAATAATAAAAAAGAAAAAAGGATCTAACTAAAGGTCAAACAGAAACATTTGAGTTAGATTACAGAAAGATAATGTAATCAGGGAAAGAAACAATTAGATAAACTTTTGAGAAGTCTACTAAAAAACTAAAAAAAAATGATAATTAGAATGAGAAATGACATAGAATGACAAAAAATACAGAGATTAAAAAGTTAAAGAAAAACATTTTAACTGCATATTAAAATTTTTATTAAAATATTAACAAGAGAATATAAATTTAGTGCTTCTAAAACAAATAGTCTGTAATCTCATCAAATTTATGCCACGGATGAAATTCCAGGTCAACTTTAAGAAGTTTATTAATATTTTACATTTGCATACCAATAAAAGTCATAAAGGAATATGAGATTTCTTGTAAGATATTCTTCTATAAAGTAGGAAAAGAGGGCTATATTCCCCGAATATATTTTGACTTTGATTTCAGATCAACAGCTAGAGTCTGCCTCCTTCACAGATGCTGGTTTTCTATCTGACTCTCACTCCCCAGTGTTATAGTAATACTTGTATTTATTTCTTCTCCGAAAATAATTACTTTAATAATTACTTCTTTCCAGCTTCATTCTCTCTATATTTATTATTGACTTTACACAACAAAGAAAATATATTAAAGTAGCTTTCAATTTCCTTTAGAATAAAGTTCATATTCCTTCGAATGACTGATTCATTAATTTTTAATTTATTCATGAAACATTTGCGTATCTGTTATCTCACTGGTTCCATTTCTCAATTCTTTGTTTATAATAGAATAGAAAGGAAAAAAGAAAAACAGAAAAATAACTTTCTCAATGCCATTAGCAGCTGCATTGTGTACTCTCCCTTTCCAGCCTATATGTTATTGTGTTTTTTATAACCTTATAATAACCTTTTATACCCTTATAATAATGATGCCTAGTACATCATTCTTATTTCACTGGTACCTTTACTTATTGAAAGCAAGCCTGCCAGGGTAGGGCATTTACAGCATTTACTGCTGAATTCCTGGAGCCCAGAAAAATGCAGGGCACAGACATGTACTCAGTTAATCAGTCGTTGAAGAATTTCAATCGGTAAATTATAAGTAAACCATGATATACCCAAACTTAATAAGAGATTATCACAAATACTAGATTGACATTGTTTTATGTAAATTATTTAAAAATAATACATAAACCTTAGTCATATTTACAAATATTTACAATCTTATTTATGATTACAAACTTATTCCAATAAAATACTAGGTTTTGCATTAGGATAATAGCATTAACATTGATTAAATGTTAATCGAATTAATATTTGTTAAAAAATAAGATCAGGATATAAACATATGGTGCATATATATAAGACTCTAAGTGGATTTCAAAATGAAATACAATACCTACAAATGTATTAGTTATAATGCATGGGTTAAAAGAAAGAAAAAGGCCATTTTGGATGTGATCGATAGATGATAAGGGACATAAAATAAGATACGAATCTTAAATGTGATTTTACTACAAAATAGCCCAGTGCCCTCCTCGATACAACCATCATCTGCACCGCTACTGCTTCTCCCGGCCTCTGAAAATCCCTCCACAATGAAATTCAGAGATGCACCTCCCCGGCAGAGATCCCAAATAGCAAGAGCTATTTATTCTCAGAAACAGCTCAGAACCGTTATAACAAATTATATTTCCATCACACTGCACTTGAGGTCTGCTTCTCTCTCCAGTAAAAGGAAAAACCTTAAATATTTCTTTGCTGACAGTAAACGCAACAGATATATGACTTAACACTGAGAAAAAATAGATATCTTAATTGTTTCTCTAACAGGAAATTACAACAGGGCAGGAGTATTTGTATGTTCTGTAAATGAATAAGGCACTGGAATTCAAAGATGGAGCAACAACAGCTGTTTTCTTGGGGCAAAGGCAGGTGCCATTCTTGTAGGGTGAGACTACTTTGCCTTTCCAGTCACTTCTCACATCCCTACTCCAGGATACGTTCATTCTAACTGTCTCTGCCATTCTCCTGTTCTCAGAGGTTCAAAGAACAGTGATAAGAATATAACGGTCCTTCCCCAGATTTAATCAAAAAGAAGATCTATAAGGAATCATCATCTATATATACATATATCACTACATTCTTCATTAACATTCCTAATTAAGAGAACTCCTCTAGGGTTTTTCAAGATAAATCATTCTCTCTCTCTTGCTCATCTAAAATTTAGATTCTGGTTTCCAAAAATAACTTCCCTCTTCAAGAAAATCTTGCCTTCCCATCCATGGGGTGAGGCCACAGGATCTTCAGCATAGAAATCTAGACACTTTCATAAGAGCTAAACACATATTAGGCATAACAACGGGATGGATGATTTCCTAATTGCCTCCTTTGCTGCACTTGGGAAATGAACATACTTAGGGTCCTTTCTATAAGGGATGCGTATGTGGCAGATGCTGAGAGAACCAATTCTGAAGCCGACAGTTACTCAAGTGTCCTTTCCTATGTAGCTTCCTCGTGTCATATAACGACTGCCACCCTGTAGTCAAGGAAATCCAGAAAATAACATACCCCAGAGGTTGCTTGGCTCTGTGTTCACTGATTTGCCCAGAGGTTCTCAACTCTGGCTTCACATTAGAATCATCTTGGAAAATTTTTAAATTACTGATAACACCTGGGTCCTAGACTTAGAAATTCAGTTCAATTTTTCTGGGATGAGACCCAAACTCCAGTATTTTGAAAAGCTTCTTGACTTTGTTTAAAAAAAAAAAATCAACTGAGTAAATGTGAAGACCTAACTGGCTTTATTCGGTGATTCATGAATCGGGCACCGTCCCATCCAGCTCGTAGTTAGGAGCTCAGAGGAGCCTCACAGAATGGAAGGAGTTCACAGGCAGAAGGGGACAGGAAAAGGAAGTTCCTAGCAAAGACCGGATTGTTTCGGACAAAGTACCCTCCTTTAGGGAAGGGTAGGGGTCTGCCAGGTAGACTATGTGTCTAGTGTGGACCAGAACACTCCCCGCTGAAGGACGATCACATTCCTGAGAGGCTGATACTGCAATTAAATCTTGGTTTGCTTTGCTGATATGAGGCTGAGCCCAAGGGACTCCATTCTGAGCCTGTTTTGTTATTGTCGTTGTTGTTGTTGTTGTTGTTGTTGTTGTTTAGCAACTCTAATATGCAGCCAAAGTTGATTGGTTTGAGTGATGTTGTTTGGAAGAAATTAACATAATACCAAAAACAATGTAATCATATGTATTCATTCAGCATTGGGTCCCATCAGGGTGTTCTCTGGAACCATAGCATTAGCATTATAATACAGGATTTATCAGAGATGGAGCCTTTTAGTCTACGAGTCACTCTCAGGACAAAATATACTTTTTTTTGTAATACACAGATCTAGGATTTTATTAAAACTGTAAAATGCTAGACAAAGAAAAAATAGAACGAAACGTCTCATCAGTTCCAAAGGTATTTTCAATTGTTTCATTATATATGAACCTACTGTGTTCTTTCTAAATCTTTAGCCTCTTGCTCACTTCCAAGAGTGACACCATTTGGAAAGTAAAGAACAGACAGCAGAAAACATGCACTTAAACATACCCATTGTAGACTCATTAATATGAGACAAAGATGTGCTTCCAAATCCACGAATCTGGGATAGTAAAACAGCACGTACTTTCACCTTTAATTTTTTTATTTTTTACACCTACAGCACCTGGTCTTCCTAGGTGGTCTCCCATCCAAGGACTAACCAGGCCCGACCCTGCTTAGCTTCCGAGATCAGACGAGATCGGGCTTGTTCAGGGTGGCGTGGCCGTAGACCACACTTTCACCTTTGAAGTCACATTCAGACATGAAGAGTATTCATTTTCATTTTATTTCTAAACTAGGTATTTATATACCATCAAAACTGAAATGTACAATACCATTTCAGCGTGCAGTGTTTTTTAAAAAAAAAAATAAAGCCACACTTATCCATTTTTAAGGACCTATTCAGTCATCCAGATATTCCTTTTTCATAAAAAGCCTTACAGAGCAATATCTTTCCCAGTGATTTTCTCAGCCTGGGTGGCTGATAAATAATGGGAACATAGCAGAAGTCGCTTGTAGATGACAGGAATGTCACAGGGGGAGAGTGCCACACAAATAGTTATAAGAATCTGAAAAGGTCAGAGAGATGCCAAACGCAAGAGGGCATCACTATAACAAGGACCTGCAGCCGACTCATCATGAGAGTGGAAAAAGGAATTTGACTTAACACAGAAGCTAGCTGGAATTTTGAAAAACCACATGAATGATTTTGATTTACTTTTTCTCTTTCCAACAGGACAGTGGTACGAAATTGGTAGAAACATAAAGCATCTTAATTTGAGGAAGAAAGAGATGAGAATGGGAGGAATTAGAACAGTAGCCATGTTTGATTCCCCAGGGGCAGTCTGGGTAAAGGGCTCTCCGTTTCCTAAACAGATGTCACCCCTTGTCGCCCTCCCCATGCGTTAAAGATTTCCCAATAAAGGAATACGACAAAATCCGTAGTTTTGCAATATGATCATTGGGAATCGGAGGCTTGAGGAAGAAAACTGTGGAATGGCAGTGAGACTGCGGTGACTTACTCCTTGAACAGAAACAAGAGGACAGAATTGCAGAGAAAATGGATAAAACATGTCAAACAGAACCAAGTAGATACTTCATCTTGACGCACACACGAAAGGAATTCACCTGTTTGATGCTACAAGAGGCCACAAGTGTGAGCAGCGATGACAGTGAAGGCCAGGGAGCCAAGGGACCCCCAGACACACACAGGCTCTGCTCTCCCATGGTGGAGACCACCCACGTAGCTGACACCCTAGAAACACAAGCATTCATTCATTCATTCATTCATTCACCACGTATTTGTGGAGCTATTTACTGAGGACAGAAATCTGGCAGGCACTGATAATACAACAGTTAAAAAAAAATAGTCACGGTCCCTTCCCTAGTGAAGTTTAAAGACCTTGATGGACTTTAAAAATCTTTTTTCGCAAGAGTGAGAAAACATCCACATGGAATTTTGGTGGCGTATGGGATATGTATATAGAGTGATCTAGAAAATGACTGAAGCTACAGCAGGGAAGCACGTAGAGACTGGCAATGGCGAGACCCAGAATGATGCTGTACACGTGACTTATTTCTATCAAGCAGGTAAAGCTTGGATTACACTGGGCATACATAATCCGGGTATCGAGGAGGGAACAGAGCACATATGAATGGCATCGATGGGGAATATAAGACACTTGGGAAAAGGGGGTGCTAAAACTTTCTGAAATCTGCAAACATTCTGGGTGGGTTCTTGGGAAGGTGGCAAAGAAGGGGATTTACATAATGAATCAAAAATAAAAAACATTTTAGAAAGGCAAAGAGAAAAATGGAGAGAGCAACAGAGGCAGCAAATGAGAAAGTCTTAGATTCAGAAGGCTAGAAGATGATATTCATGAGACAAGTCCTTGGCTGGCAGGCGGCCCAGGCGGTCCGAGAAGTGACAGAACAAAGCCAGAACGGAGACCCAAATTCAAGGAGAAAAGAAAAAAAGGAGTTTTGTAGGCAGAGTCTATACTATCAGCAATTCCCAGATTCACCTACTGCAAGGCTACTATTCTGTTCTAGTAAAAGCTGAAAGGATCGGGTTTTTGCCCTAAAGCCAAGAAGGGCTGGGTCAGATAGATAAAGATCCACTTTCTCCATGGAATGATAAAAACATAATTTATCCTGTTTATAGAAGGAATCAGGAAAAAGTTCATACCTGTAAAAGCAAGTACTATTTCGTTTTGTGACAACCTAAAAATAGTCTTAATATGAAAAGTAAATCTCAAATTTATTTAAAACTAAGTGTGTATATTTTATATTGCATATATGTGTTGTATATATATATTCAATTTTAAGAAAAAAACAGTTTCATACTAGAGCAGAGCCATGATGTAGGCACTGGAAATACACCATACAGTGTTTCTTTCAAATATCATTCAAGAAATGTGGATATTCATTTTCACATGCATGAACGCTTTCAGTGTACACAGAATGTAAAAAAATAGAGAAACCAAGAAATCAACCTGTTTTAGATCTGATCGCTGTGAATGTTTGTATGGATGCAAACAACTAAGTTGGTCTCAAAGTTTCTCACTCGTTGATGTGGCCTCGTTCTGATATGGGAGGCTGCTTGAGGGAGGGTGATTGGAAAACACAGGTGCATAAGTCAGTCGATTTCTTTTATAAGAAATAAATTAAAGAAAAAAAAAACATGTGTCATTAACAGAGCCTTAGATTTACTAGGCCCTTGTCTTGATCTGGACTGAACATGGCCTTCAGAACTTGCTGGATACTTTCTTCAACACTTTCATCAGCTCCATGTGGACAAAGGAAAGTAAAAGATGTAATCTTGTCATCATCCCCCACAAAAGCACATTTTCCAATTCAACAAGATAGAACATTGAGAACAATATAAAATGTGTGTTCACAATGATCTGTATTTACAAGGAAAATGGTAGAAGACAAGTGCTCATCAGCCTCGCCGCCTTCTCGCGCTGTCTCTCCTGCGGAACAAGCCAGCATCAGTGGGGTCAGTATCAGCCAACATCTGCTTTCAATGTTCAATGAACCAATTTCCTGGTCATTAACTCAGACCCGCTGTGCTAATCAGCCACAGACATAACAATAAAAAACGTCTACAACTAAAGCATTCTCTATTTTGTTCAACCTTAATGTTAATCGTCTCCACTTACATTTAAGGGGGGAAATATGCTTTGCTTCGGTCAGAGAGCATGTCACTTTAGCTCGAGGGGATTTTTCCTTTTTTCCAGACTGGTGTGCTAATCCATAGCTTTGTAGTGATAGTGAGCAACTTTTAAAATTAAGATTCCAGGTTTGTTAAAACATTGAGAGCATCTGAACTTTCATGCTTTCTGATACCTTCCCAGAGGCAGAAACTCAAATAGTGCCAACGTCATCTAAAGTGGAAACTGGCTGAACTAATCCAGTGACAGAGATACTGGGCAACTCTGACGCTTAGGAAAGAGGATGTACACGGGGGTGTGCAGGGGTGACTAAAACAAGGGGGAGAACGATTCTTCTTTGCTGTACGGATTCAGTCCTCCAGCAGAAGGAAGTGTCTACTTCATGGGCCACCAGAGTATTTGGGAATTATTTACAAGCTCTGTCAAGCTGATTTGACAGAAACAGACAGCATTAGTGAAAAAAATGAAGTTGAAGTACAGTAGAATTTACTGGAGACAGATTTTACTGATTCTTGATAGGACTATTTTTTATTGGCTCCTAGACTATAACATAACTGTAGATATTACGGTATAGATTCTGGCTCTTATTTAAATTTCATTGCTTTGAGCAGGCCGGAAGTCAGGAGATTTTTCTCATATGCAGCTTCTGCGATGGTCACTGGCTGAGAGACACGGACAAATCATTTTAAGGAGGAGATGTTTACCTCCACTTTTATTCTCATTCTTGTTCTTCAGAATTATTGGCCGAATGGACTTCTTCAGCTCAATCCTGGGTATACGTCAGGAGGTTTGATTTAAATACATTTTTCTGATTCTTCTTCTGTTTCCCTCAAATGCAATTGCCTACCCTATGTTTTGGTCTCTGCGAAGCTGAACAGCTGTCTCTATGATTAAGTCTGAGTACATGGAAGTTCCAGGATTTAGCCAAAACGGTGGTCTTACCCAAATAATTCTATTCTTATCCAGAGAGAAAAAGATCCGATTATTCATCATGAAATCATGCCAGAATCAGAAATCAGAAAATAGCCAATGTATGCTTCAGGTTGGATAAGTGAGAGAATAAACAGAAAGAAAAGATGAGAGCTAGGTGTTTTGTCTGGGCGGGAGCGGGCAGGATGGGACAGAAGAAAGATGCTCAAATATAAAGACAAGTAATAGAATGGAAGGTGAATTAAGGATACTGAAATCGAATATTGCAAAATTCAGTCATCTATTTTGCTGTTCCCTTTACAAGAGCTTTAGCTTATTATTATTATTCAGGCTGTGACAGATGATTAAAGCAGGAAGACTGGCATGTGGCTGCGAAGGGTACAAAGGGTGAAGGCCAGATATGGAAATCTGTGATCCCTTGGCAGCAAGGTCCTGGTTAAGTTCAGAGAGTTACTGATAATGGAACGTGGCAGGGCCAAAGAAGAGAAGAAACTAATTACACAAATATTAGTGATATATTTTTTGTTAATGTATTTTTTCAATTTTAAATTCTGCCACTTCCATAGAGAAGAGGTCTGCCCTGAGGTCATCTTGCCCTTTCAATCCTGCTGTTCTATTTTTTCTACTATGTTGCCTTGCATTGAATTCTTTCAACCTCCAAAATAATAATGGCCCAAAACTGTATACATCGAATTTGTGTTAAGTATTCAAGACAATGTAGGGTGTTGGCATCACAGCCTGGAAAACTAATGGGCAAAATAGATGTACTTATTATTTATGTACATATCCCTGAATTTAGGATGTCCTTATCTGGGAATTGTTTACTCATTGAGTAGGTATTCACTGAATTTTGGATCGGCTAAAGTAGTAACATCAAAAATCTATGTGTTTTTTAAATACAGTTTAAAATAAAAGGTTGTTATTTTAGTTGCATTATGAGTTTATTTAATACCAATGCTGTAAGTATAAGGCTTGCTTCATTATGCTTAATGAGTAGTTTGGGGAGTTAACATGTAACAAGCAGTTATGGTTTGTCAAGTCATCTAGATGCTTTGCCAACATGTCTTAATATTCGAGACATTTCTTGAGATTACTAATTGCATTTTTAGAAGACTAATGGGAGAGTCAGAAGGTTAAATGACAGTCCTACAGTATTTCCAGTGACCCTGAAGGGGAAGCCCGTCTCGTCTGCTCAGCCTCCTTCTCTTCGTCTCTCCCGCGTTACTACCCCCACCTCCCAATAATTTCTTATCTTAAACAGTTTCCCATTTTCTTCTTCTCTCCCTTCTTCAGTGCTCTCCCACGTCATGCATTCAAGCTCTAGAGCTAAAGGAGCCTTTTAAGAAAGTTATTTCTTGACAAAGTTTATCCTCGTACTATGTTCCCCGATTTTATCTAAACCTAGAGTACCCATGTAGCTTATTTATCTCGATATCTATGAGATCAGTAAGTATAATTCAATGTTTTTCAAAATACTTATATTTGTCCCAATTAACGTACAGTCTCGTATTTGCAAAAGTTGGCCTATGCCTGTGTGTGTGTGTATTTTCTATTTTGTATCATATCCGTAAGTCTTAGCTTCATGCATACCTCTAAAAAATCATTTCTAATGATTACCAGTGCTATGAAGATGATATGCTTAAGAAATGTAATTTAATTAGTTAATAAGATCAGTGAAGCGGTAAATTAGTCAGCCATAGATGACATATTTGACATCAATCCTCCAAAGAAAAGAAGTCATTTTCTATAAGGCAGTCAGCTTTAACAGTGTCATGGTCTCACAACAGAATTCTCAAGCTCAAAAGCACCTCAGAGATGGTGGGGCTGAGGCCCGTCACTCACGGGCTGCAAATCCTTCTCTGGGCTTCAGAACGCCGAGTACCATTCAGGGCTGCTTCAATGTGTAGAAAATGCACAAAGTCTAAACCGAGTTTTTCTCCTTCTGAGAGAGAGAAAGCACAGCATGCCTCAACCATTGCTATCGATCATGCAGCAGTTCATTAGATACTAAGCAATAAAATAAATTTAGCTCGTTTTTATAGTTTTATGAGCAGAGATTTTATTATTTGCCTGGGACAATCTTGAAATTGACAGGAAAAAGAGAAAGGCAACCCTAGGCCTATTCTCTTGAAGTATGGAAAATCTTACTTCTCTTTCATTTGTTCTTTCTCTCCTCTCTTACTCACTTGCCTTTGCCCCCTGGTCTTTTTCTGTGTTATCTCTGTCTCCCTTCTTTCTGTCTTTCATCTGTCTGTCTCTGTCTCTGTCTCTCTCTTTCTCTCTCTCTCTCTCATTGCAAACAACCAACACATTCTGTTAAAATTAAGTCAGTGTTTCACTGAAGCTTTACCACTCAGAGTTCATTTTTTAAAAACTCTCGACTCAGATGTCATTAATAATTTTAATTAAATAAGCATGTACTGAAATCTTCCCACTTTGTGCAAACATGCTAGGTACTGGAAGATCGCATAGAAACAATAAGATGCGACTCAACTCTAAATGAGGGAGAAAAAACAATGAATATTTATCACTGTAATATATCACAATATAACAAATGATTTAAAAGTGATTCAAAGTACTATGAAAACAAGTTGGGAAATTACTAGCATTGAGTTTTCAATTTATATTTCAGATATTTTAATTTTTGTGTACTGTTCCTACTATATGCTTATAATTCACGCAAAGATGAGTCTCTATGTTTTATTTATACCTTGTTCTTTTTATGCCATTTATAAATGGACTTATTAAAAATATTCAAAATACTTAGTGGTCAAATTATATAATCTGCCCCAACCAGAAGAAAAAGAAGAACTGTCGCCAACTGATGACATATTTTGAGTCACAGAAATAAAGAAAACAAAATAAAAAACAAGAAATGATGATTTAGGCCCCAAACAGCAGGCATGTTTGTGTGTGCCCGTTGGTGTGTGCCATTCCGAACGGCGTGGCTGAACACACTGAGGTAAGAGTTTGACGCATCTTACCTTTGTCGTGTTAGGCTCACGGTACACCTTCACTGCAGCTTACCTTTAACTCACCTGCAGTCCTCGGGCCTAATTTATTAGCACTCTTTTAACATCCCAGAAGTGGTCTGTCTTATTTGCACAGAACTGAACTCCAAGTAAGTAATCCCAAATGTTTAATCTAGTCTCGTTCAGGTGAGATAACATAAAATTAACCCCCCAAATTAAAGTACTGTAGAAAAATATCTGCAGAAAATAGACTTATTTTAAGCTAATTATAAGCTACTTTTAAGGGAGAAAGTATACATATAAATCCATTTTCTTGTGTTCACTTCAAAGGACATTGCGTTGGTGGGAATTTTTCTGGTTAAAATATGATTATGCAAAGTAAATAGTCTTGAAGATCTTTCCTAAGCAAACTTGCTTTTGCTAAATTTGAAAATATTTTAAATGCTGCCTCTTTTGTTCCCGTTGTTAAAAAGATTAATATTGAATCTTAATATCTCAATATTGAATTCTATTATTAACTTGATTTCCACATAAAATTAATTTAAAATATTGTAAATTGATATCTGACATTTATACTTACTTTTTAATACTAAAAATCTTCTTAAACTTATCTTATAATGGGTGTTATAAGCTAAATACAGAAATAAAAGGCTTTCGATAAAAGTGAAGTGCTAAATTAAAAACCTCTTATTTCCTTTTAAAGTTTTGGGGGTTCTAAGAGACTTCAGGCTTTCTTATAGCATTTTCTTTACAAGTGGAATTATTATTTTTACTTACGTGAGGTGAAGTTATATTATTCTAGTCTTTGTTATTAATTTTATTAATTCTAATGTAATTGCTTTACACAGAAGACAGAGAAAACTGGTGTATAATAATAAAGGCAAAGCATTTCTACTTTTTATAAAATCTAAGGAAATAGAAATAAGAAAACAGAATTATTGTAGTACCATATTTAAAGCTAAATTCTAAGAAAAATGTATGTTCCAAAAGCATGAGAGATACATGCATTGGGTTTCAATACATGTCAAAAGTAAAATATATACAAAATTGTAGCAATACATTTCTTAAATATAGAAAATCCCTGTTTTGGTGATTATTATAAGACAAAAGAGGAGGAGAAGAGTAAGAATAGTAGAATCAGAAATGTTCTTTAATTTTCCACTTGGATGATATCTGGAGTTGCCTGATGTTCTTAAATATTTATCCTTAACATTACTATGCAGTGCTTTTCGAAACGCAATGAACAATTTATTTCTTGCTGTGAGTAATATTTAACTAAACATAATAATGATTATATACTGAAATTTAAATTATTTGTTGTATTACAAAAAAAATTATCGTTCCACATTAAGACAATGCTCTTGATTCGTAATTAAAGCCCTTGCTTCAACATTTGATTAAAATTAATTCTGAGTCTGGTAACACTATAATAACATTTAGTGTCGATCATTTAAAAACTGTTCCGTGTCACGAGGGAGAAAAGCTATTATCAGGCCTAAAAATTAGGAGAAGTGTCAGACAAGGAAATCACCTGTCACACGGCTGTTAATACTGATTAATCTCCGGAATGCCACCCCATTCCTGAGTGAAGAAGGAACGAGAGACCCCTGATGCCAGCAAATGTGCACTGATCACGGCAGGGTGGCTGGGGCGGTACCCACATCTCACTGACCTCGCTCTATGAACAAGTCTGAAATATTACTTCCGAAAATGTTCATTTTATATTAGTTTACAATAAGTGGGGTATCTATTCATTGCAGAAAGCTTAGAAGGTGTAGATCATTGAAGAGAGAAGGAAGGAAGGAAATAAAGGAGAGAGGAAGGGAGAGACAAAGAAACAAGGGGAAAAAAGAAGAGAACTTTCCTACCAGTAGAGGTATTGGTTTTTATCTGAAACAGAGAAAGAGTCAATAGAAGAGAGAAGGAAGGAAGGAAGGAAGGAAGGAAGGAAGGAAGGAAGGAAGGA
>PVKZ01005318.1:0-56293 GCA_004027375.1 Macroglossus sobrinus
AACCGAGTCCTTCCTGTGACTCAGTTCCTTTCCCAGCACTCCCTTCCCCAAAGCTTGCAGTGGGTGTAAAGTCATTCACTGTGCGAGGGAGAGCAAAGGGAACCGTGTACATTTTCAGGTGGAAGGTTAGCCCAGAGCTCCTGCTCCTCCCTCAGGTCTGCACCAATCACGAGAAGGCAGTCCGGGCCAGCCTGGCTTTCCCAGACTGATGGGGGCTCCTCCTCGTTTTGCGTGTCTGTCTGCAGGAAAGCAGATGGAGAGCTGGAGCTTCAGGGCTGCTCGTCTGGGAAGCAGGTTTGCCATCCGCTGCAGTGGTGCCAGAATCGATCATTTTAGTGAGTACCTTACCTGTTTCCTCTTGGAAGGGTCTCTGGGCTGGTTCGTGCCCTTGATCAAAAATAACAATCAGACAGAAACCAACAAATCAAAATACTCTCACTTTGACTCAGCCATAAAAAAAACCAAAAAAACAAATCTTGAAGCTAAGCAGGGTTGGGCCTGGTTAGTCCTTGGATGGGAAGACCAGGTGCTATAGGCGTAAAAACTTTAAAAAATAACAAATAAGGGATTGTAAAATGACAAGGTCCTTGCCATCTGTGAGGTCAACCAAGGGTTGCCTCGCTTAAAATATGTGTGTGTGTGTGTGTGTGTGTGTGTATACATATAAATGATGAACAGAAATACAGAATTAAAAACCCCAAATCTTACCTTTGCAATGACATAGATGGACTGGAGGGTATTATGCCAAGTGAAATGAGTCAGACAGAGAACGGCGAATTCCATATGATTTGCCTGCTGTGCGGAGTCTAAAGAACAAAATAAATGAACAAAGAAAAAGAAAACAGACTCAGCTATCAAGAGCAATCTGATGGTTGCCAGATAGGAGGGACCTGGGAAAGGCTGAGTGAAAATAAGGGGAAAGGATTAAGAAATATTACAAATTGGTAGTTACAGCGTGGCCCTGGGGACGTGGAGTACGGCGCAGGGAACAGAATGTCATAAAAACTATGTGTGCTGCCAGGTAGGTACTAAACTAATCAGAGGGATCACTTTGTAGCTCAGATAAATGTCTAACCACGATGCTGTGCACCTGAGATTAATCTAAAATAATATTGAATGTCAATTATAATTGGAAAATAAAATTTAAAAAAATACTCTTGCTGAAATCTTGGGCAGCCAAAGTGTTTTCTACCAGAAGTTCTTAGCTGATGTGTGATCTTATTTAGTAAGTTACCAGGAGCACATAGATACAGAAACCTGGAAACCTAGCAGCTGAGTTTTTCATTTTTAGCCTTTTGGTGCTATTTAATTGTTCAGAACCGATGTACACGTGTTAACTTGAGAACACAGTTTGGAAAAGAGTTTAATTGAGTCTCGGTAGCAGCTGTTTTTACTGTACTCTCTACTTAGCTCCCTACCCACTCGTGGCAGATGGGAATCCAGCTTCTGCATCATCCAGAAAGTATGCAAACTACTAGGAATCTTCAGGAAATATATACATGCAAACTTAAAGATCACCCAAGGGGCAGCCACTTTTCTCCAGCTGGTCAAGGGAGGCCCCCCAAAACCCTGCATAGAAGTTTAAAGCAGGGTCTTGTTCGGGTTTGGGGGGGCATGATCACAGGGGCTTCTCACTTTGAGGCGATACATGCCAAACCACTGTTATTACTTAGATTACTTGGTGGGTCCGTACTTAAGGGGAGAGAGGGAGGCTAACCCGCCTTGGCACTGCTGTTTGTGTGGATGGAGAGCTTGCATTTCAGATGAGAGCTTAGATACTTTCAAAAGCGCATCTGACCAGCAGTGCTACGTACTGACTGCCTTAGGAGATTCTCTGCAGCTCAATATAAATATCTGAGCTGAGACTGGGGAAGGTATCGCAGCTTTTTAACCAGCGAAGAATATTGGAAAATTTGGACAATGGATATTGGAAAATCTGGAAAGACAGAAACATAACTTTGTTTGGATGAGGAGGATGGTGCTATTTTCTTTTTGGTGAAACGGAATGGTTAGGCTCATTGAACGCTCCGAATGAACGGTCACTTTTCTTTGCGATGTGTTTTGAATGTGGTGGAGGAAAGAGTTTCAAAAGAAAATTCATCTAAATTGCAAAATTGTGGAAACAACTCAAATGATGACGAACTGGGGGATGATTTAAGAAATTATGGCGCAGCTGTTTGTTGGGATGCTCAACAGCTGTTAAGAAAGAAAAACAAAACGAGGAAGATACCTGTGTACTGATAGGGAAAGACCGCCAAAAATCCCTAGTCATACTAACCTGAAGACACATAAACTCTGGACAAGTGACATCAGAAGCATGGTGGAGTGAGAGATGTCCCCGGATCCCTCCCCTTGAAATAACATTGAAAACTCTACAAATAACACGCAGCCTGCACACAAGCACCTGTGAGCGAGCCGCGGGAGTTTGGGGAGTGGCCTGGGAGGGAGGGAGGGACGGAGATGCTGCCTCTGCAGCGGGAGCACCCTGCAGGAGGAGGGGGAGAGCAGAAATGGTGGCCTGCTCCCCAAAAAGCCCTGCCTGAGAGAGCTGTGAGCTCCACCCAGGGGGGTGCAGGCATCAGGGCAGAACGTGGAGTGGGAGCTAACCACGGAGAGGGAAGGGCTGGGTTTTGGCAGCTGCATTAAAAGTGGGAGGCTGAGACATACAGACCAGCAGCGACTCCCGCTCACCAGCCCGGAGTGCACCCTCCCTCGACCCCGTATCCTTCCAATCTAGCACCGCAGAGCCCGAGGGGGATTTGAGAAATGCTACGGAAACAGTAACCCACCTTTGGGCTGGGACAAAGGGTAGCTAGCTAGCCTCACCTGAAAGAGGCGTTTATCAGTCTCAAAGCAGAGATGCAAGAGGCTTGGACGCCACCTACTGGAAATCAAAAGAAAAACACGTTATCAACAGGCTAAAGAGAGACTTGGATAGAATCTTGTTTCTGAAAAAAAAAATTTTTTTAAGCAGAATACATTCCTATTAATGCCCAGGTAGAGAAATTGTCTGTCAAACACCATGAACAACGAGGGTGACAAGGCAGCTCAGAAAGAAAGAGGAAAATCTCCAGAAAATGTGTGATTTAAATCACAGAGAATTCAGAATTGTAATTCTGAAAGGACTCAGTGACATGCAAAATAACTCAAACCTGCAATTCCAAGATCTGAGGGGGAAAAATGAGTTTTTTAGCAAGGAGACTGAAATCCTTAAAAAAGAACCAAAAAGAACTTCTGGAGATGAAGAACACGCCAAAGGAGATGAAAAGTGAAATAGCAAGCTTAGGAAACAGAGTCGACTAAATGGAGGAACGAATCAGTGATATCGAAGCTAGGAATCTGGAAATAACTCAGAAGGAAGAAGAGAGAAACTGAAGAAAGGAACGTAATGAGAGAGAAATACAAGAACTAGCTGATACCATCGGGAGAGGAAACGTAAGAATAATGGGTATTCCAGTAGGAGAAGAAAACGAAGGGATCAGACCAATAGCTGATGAGAATTCCCCAAATCTCAGGGAAGATCTGGAGTTTCAAATCTAAGAAGCTCATAGAACACCCAATTCTCTCAACTCGAAAAAGCCTTCTCCGAGACACATCATTCTTGGCTGGCAGTTCCTTTCATTCAATAGTTTGAATATTTGATTCTACTCCTTTCTGGCTGAGGAGTCTGACGATAATCTAATGGGTTTTCCTTTATAGGTTACCATCTTCTTTTCCCGGGCTGCCCTGAGAGTTCTGTCTTTGTTGTTGATGTTTGATCATTTTAATACAATGTGTCTCGGAAGTACCACTCTGCCCAAATGGCATGGTATTAGCAGAAAAACAGACACACAGACCGGTGGGACAGAATCAAGAGTCCAGAAGTAAACCCATATTTATATGGGCAAATATTTTATCCTTTTGAGCTGCAGTAATGAGGACATTCAGATGGCAATCCAGTGACAGGAGTTCTAGCCCTCACTCTGGCATGACACATGGAAGCAAGTTGCATCCCCTCTCTGGGACTCCCTTATCTTTGCAGATGGAAATTGAGGAGACTCAGACCAGATGACCTCAGAGAGCTCAAGGTCCCTGACTTGTCAGGTCCTCACAGATAAGTGGGACGGCCAGGAGAAGCACCCAGGTCCCCCCGATGCGCTGGGTACAGCCACATGATGCCCAAATGCCAGGTCCCCTTAGGGTAAGACATGGCCGACATCCACGATCAAGTACCGTGTGGCAGTTTGTCCACACAGGAATGCTCCCACAAGGCCATGCTGCCCGACGCACCACGCAGCTGGATCTGCGGTTCCAAATGATGGTTCCGTGAGTTTTGACACTAGTGATTCACTGCGGGAAATGGGGAAGCTTGTGGGAAGAATAAAGATGCGAACCCTAGAATCCCTACAACAGCTTCATTTATGAGTCCTCAGCCAAGTCAATAATTTCAAGATCAAACAATTTCCCACAGAAGGAGGAGAGGGCTGGGCGGTCCGGAGGGGCCGCCCCCACAAAAGCCCTGCAGGTTAAAGCCCTTTTATTCCATCCCTGGTAAACGCAGCCCCATGCCCGGGCTTGAAGGGGGCGTGGGCAGCTAGGGGGAGCGTGGGAGCCTGGGAGCCAGGAATCCACGTGACCTCCGCCGGGGTTCTCACATCCACTGAGTCCTAGGGCACCTAGGACTGTGGATCATCTGTGGATGATCCACTGTGAGCGAATTCCCCTCGAGCTTTCCGCGCCACGTTTGAAACGCGCAGTTGGGAGAGACCAGGTGAGAAGGCCCGGCCCTTCGCTGTCCCTGTGGTGGCTGGGTGACTCAAGATTTCTTTAGAGCTACGTAGGGGAGGCAGTAGCATGGAGTGCTCAGGAGAATTGCCTGGGACGAGACAGACAGCTCTGGGTTTAAGTCCAGCCAATGCCTCGGTTACAGACGGAACGTGTCTGTCCCCTCTACCCCCTGCCCCCGAATGTGACGGTATTTGGAGGCGGGTCTTTGGGAGTTATTAGCTTCAGATGAGGTCATGAGGGTGAGACCCCCCCCCCCCGCAAGACGGGATTAGTGTCCTTCTAAGAAGAGGGAGAGACACCAGAGCACTCCCATCCTCCATCACGTGAAGGCAGTGCCCACCTGCAAGCAGGTGGCAGGGCCCCCCTGCTGGGGAGCAGCTGGGCCGGCCCCCTGATGTGGGCCTTTCCAGCCACCGGAACTGTGACGAACAGACCCCTGCTCCTTCAGCCACGCAGCCCACGGCGTTTGTCACGGCTTCCAGCGCTGGGACGGCCTCTCACATCCTCTCTCTCTCTGTGTGAACAGAGGTGATCGCAGCATCCTCCACGCAGGGTCACTGGAGATCGAGTGACAAACGGCGTGTGAGTGACACGAGGCACAGCGTTTGGAACTTAGGGCTCAGAGAAGGGCGCTGGGACGATGATGAGTGTTCACAGTGATAACGCCCAGCTGCTTTGGGGGGGCGGGGCCTGGCTGCCCTCGGGACAGAAACACACGTGTGTGTCTTTTTTTGCGTGCCTCTTACGTGGTGGTTCTCCGCAGGGAACCCTGCGTGCTGCGGCCTCCCTCGGAATTGACGCGCGCCCCTGCCACCATGGAGGCACTGCTTCGTGTCAGGCTCTTGCAGCGCCTCGCAGGGCCTCGTCCTGTGAGGGCACTGCACAGAGGTCCCAGGACAGCCACCCCCCAGAACTTTCCCGACTACGAGTCCATGAAGCGGGACTTCAGACTGGAGGTTCCAGAGTATTTCAACTTTGCCGGCGACGTCCTGGACAAATGGACCGCCGTGGAGAAGGTACGGACTACCGTGTCCACCTGGGAGTGATTTTTGCCCCTAGGGGACATCTGGGGACGATTTTGTTGCCACGACGTGAGGGGCGGTTGTGCTGATGGGTGCAAGGCGAGGATGGCAGCTAAATATCCCATCATGCACAGGGAACCCCCCCTCCCCCCGCAGCAAAGGCTCGAGGTGTTAACAGCTCCACGGCTGAGAAAGCGTGTGTTACAGAGACGTGTGATTATAGGTTAATTTAAGAAAAAGGAGTAGAGAAGTGATTCCAAGAGTCAGAAACGAGAGGAAATGAGGCATTGAGAAAAATATGTATATAAGAAAAATATATATAAAGGGATGTGTGAATTCTAACGATCGGGCTACATGACAAATGGCTTGTGCCCGAAGGAATGACACAGCAGCCAACTCCAGACACAAGGACCCCCGAGGTATTGCCGTGGGTGCCCTAACGAGTGACCTGTGAACTTTCATCAGAGAAAATATACTACCAGTTGGTTAAAATAGAATTTAGCTGCACGACCCCCTTGAACTCTTTCCCCAGGCCGGAAAGAGACCTTCCAACCCGGCCTTCTGGTGGACAAACGGAGCCGGGGAAGAAGTGAGATGGAGTTTTGAAGAGCTGGGATTCCTGTCCAGGAAACTCGCCAACATCCTGACGGAAGCCTGTGCCCTCCAAAGAGGGGACCGCGTCGTCCTGATCCTGCCCCAGATCCCGGAGTGGTGGCTGGCGAATGTGGCCTGTCTGCGAACAGGTCAGTGGCGTTGCCGAGCCGATCGTGTTTGCAATAGGCTGGTGGGCGATCTCCCAGAGAATCTAAGTAATCAATCGTTGGGACGTTCACTCGGGCAAATTATTGGAGGCACCGTACGCGATATGGTATTATTCTCGGGAACCGTGAAATGTATTGGGAACGTGCTGTGTCTTTTGGCCAATACCAGGAGTTGGGTTTTTCGAAATGAAATAGTTGTCGTACGTGAATGCCGGCCCACAACCGAACACCCGCCTACCGACCGCCCTCCTCCTCCTGGAGGACCATCGTGATCGTGTGAAACGCGGTGCGGCCCCGAACTCCCAGGAGCACACCCCAGTTGCTGTTTCCTGCCTTGACTGCCCTCATGAGCAGTTACCGTTCACCTGGGGCACTGAGCCACACAGCTGTGACTCCTCCTGCCTCGTGGCGTCCCCCGCTGGGGAACGGGACCTCACACCTGTCTCCAGGGTCCCTCTCCTCCAGGTCCATCGCCGTTGCCTGACTTTGCATCTTTACCATCTCCAGAATGCCATGCATTTGCCCAAGTCTTGCTAATTCTGTCTCGTGTGTGTGCCCACACCCTGCCCCAAGCCAGTCAGTCCATCATCCCCCGCAGCCGGTGTCCCCTCCGGCACACACACCGATGCCATCGTTTTGCTGCTCGCCATTATGCAGTCACTCCCCGTTGCCTACCGGAGAAACCCTGAACCTCTTCAGGCGTGTGGCAGGAGGCTCCAGCGACCTCCTTCGCTTGGTCGCTGTCACTCCCTCGGCCTCACACTCTGTGCTCCCGCCCTGTTAGATGTCTTCCCGTGAGGCTCGCCACCCTTCCGGTCACCTGGCTTCTGTGCACGCTGCTTCCTACACTCGCAAAGCCTTCCTCGCACACCTAACCAACCACCTGGACTGCCTGTCACACTTCCCCTTGTGTCTTGGCTGGGATGTCACCTCCTCAAGTGACCCTCCCCCTACCCTGTTAGACTTCATGGAGGAATCACAAAGGAGCTCGTAGCTGTTGATTTCCTAATGAGGTCCCCTCTTGATAAACCTGAGCTAACTGGAATATTTACAAGGACTTCCGCTCTGCATATAATTCCTAGAGTCGTGTCCGTGCACGATGGAACGGTGAGGAAAGGCAAAGTCACGGTTAACGCGACATTCTGGATAAGAGCTCCCTGGGAATTTGGGGGCAGGGCTCACAAGGGGGCTTCGCACATATCGTGAAATCCTCTTCCTTAAGCTGGGTGGTAGACAATGCTCGCTTTCATGTTTTCGAAGGGAATCACACGTTTACACCACGTAAACTCTGTTGCATGATTGGTATATTTGGCAATCCAGAAGAAAAACGTATGATTGCACGATGCCTTTGGGGGAGTCTTAAAAGGTTTGGAAACGCATCACCACGTGGGAGGGTAGTGGGGTGAGTGTTCACGTGCTTTCCGGAAAGGAGAGTCACGTAAGAAAAAGAAAAGAAAAGAGAGAAAAGAGAGAAGAGAAGAGAAGAGAAGAGAAGAGAAGAGAAGAGAAGAGAAGAGAAGAGAAGAGAAGAGAAGAATAGGAGAGGCACAGAGTCCCAGAGAGGAATGACACGAACCTGTGATTCTCACAGCGCATCTCTGACAGGAGGTGCCAACTTCACGGGGAATTTGTCACAAGCGTAGAGTCTCCAGCCTCACCGAAGACCTCCTGAATCCAGCACCAGGGCGGAGGTGGGCAGCATCCAGCCATGGGCGTTTTAACAAGCCATCTGGGTGACCGCCTCTGCGTCACCGGGACCAGTACAAGCCACTGTGGAGTGAACACCTTCCCACTCCTCTCTGAGGTCTGGGATTAGGGATCCTAGGGCCTGGGGTCTAACAAACATACACAGGTGCAGATAACAGATATGACGTGGACAGATAGGTTCTTGAAAGTCCGTTAATCCTTTGGAAAAAATAATGGCGAAGATGCGTTCAGCGCTGTTTTCAACTCCTGACACGTTTTAACTCATTTCATCCTCAGTAATCCTATGAAGAAGGCGGAACCTGGTCTAATAATCCCCATTTGACAGATGCAGAAGCTGAGGCCCACAGGGGTGACGCGGCTTGTGCCACGCCCGGCTGTGAGGGCGTCGGGCGCCAGGACACTCTCTGAACCATCGCATTTCGCCTGACAGTGTAATTGACAACGTAGAGGCAGGAGCAGACACAAGGAAAGATGAGAAAGTCTCAATCCCTCCCTTTGGAAAGAAAGCACAAAACCATCACGTACCTTTTAAGAGGCGCTGGGTGAAGTGGCCAATAGACAGCTCGGGGGGGGGGGGCCAGGCTGCGGGGTACAGCCCCTGCACTGCTGCTTTCTACTTCGGGGAGTTGGGGCAAGTTACTCAGAGCTTTTTTGTGTGTTGGGGGGGGGCTTTTGGGTGGAGATTAGATGAGACAAGACACGCAAAACGCTTAGAATCACACCTGCCACTCCAGTATTCAATGGATGCCGGTAACGATATACTTTTCAGTCCAAATCCTCTTTGTGGTCTTTCCTTGGAAGAGAATTAATTATCCAGCATTTCATAGCCTTTCGTGTTCGCTCAAAGGGTTGCAACTGTGAGACCCCGTAAAAGACGGAAGCAGAAGAATGGAAGGAAGACGCATGTGTGTATACCCTGCCCGGGAGAGCGACGAACTCAGAGGAAGGCAGAATGTACGCGTGCGCTGCCCACACGGCCCTCGCGTGACGGAAATTCCTCCTGCTGAACGGTGCTTCTTCTCTGCTCCTTTAGGCACAGTTTTGATCCCGGGGACCACTCAGCTGACGCAGAACGACATCCTCTACAGACTGCAGTCTTCGAAGGCCAAGTGCATCATCACCGACGAGGCCGTGGCCCCCGCCGTGGACGCTGTGGCCTCCGCGTGCGCACACCTGCGCGCCAAGCTGCTCGTGTCCCGCAGCCCCCGGGATGGCTGGGGGCACCTCGCGGGGCTGATGAGGTGAGTCGCCACGACCGCTGCCCGGCAGCTCCCCGCAAAGCCGGGGAGACCCTCGGCCACGAGTGTGCTGTGATGGGAAGAGGAAGGTGCAAAGCCACGGGCCAGGGGGGACGCGTGGTGACGACGACCACGCGGACAGGTCTGAGGCAGGAAGGAGCTCGGCGTGCTTTTGAGGGTCGGGCTTTGCGGGGAGCAGACCCTGAGACGGAGACCGCAGAGAAGTGGGTTGAGGAGTTTTCTTGGGATCAAGTCGATGGACGCAGGGCAGAGATGGAGGATTGGGCAGGGGAAGAAATGTATCCGCCAGGTACTCCCAAAACAGCCCTTGGCCAACCCTCTGGGGCCTCGGGACCTTGGACAGCCCCTCGAAGCTGTGCCCTGCTAACGGAAGAGGCCCTGCCCATCCCAGTCAGTAAGTGGTGGGCGCTGTCCCCAGAAGGGGGCCTGCCTCGGGCAAGGCAGCTGACTTTAGCCAAGGCCATCCTTAAAGATGGCCCCCAACGCCTGGGGGAGTGAGTCACTCCCACACCAGAGTGTAGGAAGCGTAGCTCAGGGCCAACCACAGAGCAGCCCCCGGGGAAACAGGACAGTCACCCCCTCTGTGTGGGCTGTGTCATCCCCTTGCTGACAGCAACACCCCTCTCAGGGGATAAGGGGGAGCACGCTTCACAGAGGCAAGTAGAAAACCATCACACTGCTCCAAGCCCCGCTCTGGGTGTTCCGAGGCCCCCCAGAAATTGGTTCTACCTCAGCCTGCAGCTGGCGGCAAATTCCCCCTAGACCGAGCACGTGTCACTCAAGGATTTTAGAGCGTGCTCGTGACTACGCTGGGATCGGCCGAGCGGGGTCCGAACCCGGGCTGTGGGGCCCGCGCACCTGCCTGTCGTGTTTACAGTCTCCAGTGGTGACAGGCCTGTAGGACAACCCCGCCTCCGGTTCCAAAAGCAGCCATATCTGTGACAGATGTGACAGGACACAGCCGTAGGCTCTAACTATTTTTAAGGAAGATCATTATGGAATTGTAGACGAAACACTGAGTCCATCTTTGTTGGACTCTGAAACCACCGTTCCTCGTGGCCGGAGTGTATCTGATTCATCCGTTCTCAGCCTCGGGTCCCCAGATCAAATCGATGCTTCTTAGACGCCGTAGGGCTTAGAGAGCGGCCTGGCCATCCCACAACGGCGGCATCAAATGTGCCCCTTCCCTGCTAAGGGGTCCTCCCTTCCCCGAGGGGATGCTCCGTCCTCCTCAGCCTCCCTGTGGAGACCCCCTCGTGGAGAACGGCAGAGCCATCCTGCAGCTCTGCATAAATCCGCGATCACAAGATCACAGAGCCCTCACTCTCCGGGAGGTGCGAGAACTCTTGAGGTTTGTCAGTGCTTTCACGCTTTACTTATCATCCAGGGAAAAGCTACGGTGGACCCGGCCATCATCAGTGGGCTACCGACAGCAGAGTGGAGTTTGATTCTGGAAAGCACCCGAAGACACGGACAGGGAGATGGCCTTTGCCTCGGAGGGCAGCCTAGACCCCTGGGGCCCGACCCATGAGATGAGGCGGCAGGGCGGGTGGGGCAGGAGTCCGAGCAGATGGTGTCTCGCATCCTTGTCCGCGCCGACGGCCTCTGTCACACCGTGTCGGAGGCGCAGCCTCACACCGCTATGCTGCTTCTTCCTCCCTAGACACGCCAGTGATGCGCACACCTGCGTGAGGACGAAGCACGACGAGGCGATGAGCATTTACTTTACCAGCGGCACGAGCGGTCCCCCGAAGATGACCGGGCACACCCACAGCAGTTTCGGTTTAGGACTATCTGTCAACGGGAGGTACTGTCCCAGAACGGCGGCCGCGAGTGTCAGCCAGCGCGGCAGAGGTGACGACGGTCCGTTTATCGGTGTTTCAGGCTTGTTTTTCCGTCGAGATCGGGGCTCTCTTCTCTCTGTTCCCCCAGGTTCTGGCTGGATCTGACACCCGCGGACGTGATGTGGAACACGTCGGACACGGGCTGGGCCAAGACCGCGTGGAGCAGTGTGTTTTCTCCGTGGACCCAGGGAGCGTGTGTCTTTGTACGTCATATGCCGCGGTTCGAGCCGACATCCGTCTGGCAAGTAAGGCAGAGGGAGCGCCAGAGGTCAGCACTGAGACGTGCCGTTAGCCGTGGCACCGGCGGGACTGGTGCACGGAGTCAGAACAGGCAACACGATTTAAGATATTTCCTACCCGGAAAGTCAATAAGCCCAAAAAGATACACGCAGGTGCATTCGCGCTAGCACAGACAAGGTTCAGGTTCGCGCTGTGACCCCCGTAGACACTCGGGCACTTGTAAACATTGTAGAAAGACCAAGCGTTTACGTCTTTCCAAAATTGCAGACTCTCTCCAAGTTCCCCATCACGGTGTTCTGTTCGGCGCCGACTGCCTACCGGATGCTTATACAGAGTGACGTGGCCAGGTAAGCGTGGCGGGCAGGTAGGCCCTTGGCAGGGGGAGGAGAGGGGACAGGAAGAGGAAGCTAGGAAATGAAAGATCTTTCTGCCTAAAAAGATCCGTCTAGCTCCAAACTAGTAGGTATGGGACTCAGTAATCTCTCTCCTTCTCCTCCTCTTGCTTACATTCTGTGAACGATTCTTACTACGTCCAGGGCGGGCTCCCCCAAGCAAAGGGAGGGTAAGGAGGGGTTTCAGCCCTGGGCCCAGCGCTTTTGGGTAAAAAGGTGTTTCATCTTTGGATGATGACGGTTCTGTGAGCTGAGGAAGTAGAGAAGCCGCCCCTGTTGGGAGCCTTATCCCAGAAAATAGGAAAAAAAGATAACTATCTTTTATGCTATCACTGATGCCATTTGAAAGGGTAGATGGGTAAATATTTACTGATTTTAATGAATTCTGAATAGGAATTCATAGGGCGTGAAATTTATATATAAGGATATATAGTGAAATATAGTGAAACAGTCCTCCAGACTGTTGCCTGTCGCCCTAATAGCTGTACCCAAAATGAAAATGACATATGCATGCAGTTCTGTATTTTTATTTTTATTTATTTATTTTTTGCCTCACAATACCTCCTGGAACTGTGCAGTACCTCTAGCCACAGGTAGCTACTTAAAATTTCAGTTTCGTTAAATTAAAAATTCAGTTCCGGACTATCGTTACTAATATCGTAGTCCATATTTAAAGCTGCTACAAGAGTAGATCTTAAAAGTTCTCATGCCGAGCCAAAGTAATTTTGTAACAGGTGTTAACTAGGCTTACTGTGGTGATCCTTTCACAGGACATAAAAGTATCAAGTCTTTGTGTTCTACACTTGAAACTAATGTTATATGTCAGTTACACTTCCGAAAAAAAAAAAAAAACAAAGCAAAACTTAGTTGCACTAGTCACGCTTCAAGTGCTCAGGAGCCACACAGGGCTAGAGGATACTGTAGTGGACAGCACCGATTATAGAAATCTCCATCGTAACAGCAAGTTCTATTGGACAGCACTGACCAGGAATGTCCTCATCCTTTTTCACAGCTCTATAGTATTCCATTGTAGAAATATTTCGTAGTCAGTCGAACCAGACAAATGGTAAACTTGTAATCACTGATTGACCATCCTGGTTAAATACGATGAACATATGTGATATGGCAAGGCTTTTCCTTGCAACAAACCATGTTCTTCTACCGCCCAAAAAAAGGGAGAAAAGCAAAACTAGAGTTTGTACAGTTACAATGTTAGAATGGTTTATTCTGTATTGGAGGGGAGCTGGGAAGTTTTAGTTAAAACATAACTTTCTACTGAAACTTCATTAAAATTAATGCTCATTTCCACTTCTCTCTCATTTCCCCTCCTAAATTTAACTCACTGCCCGCCCTCTGAGAAGCTGTAAGTTCAGAAGCTTACAGCACTGCGTGAGTGCTGGAGAGCCCATCAACCCCGAAGTGTCCAAACAGTGGAGAAGCAGGACTGGTCTGGATATCTATGAAGGATACGGACAGACTGAGACGGTACAGACACCTCGCCGAAAAGCCAGGGCCGGGGTCGATGAAGTCGGACGAGTGAAAACCAGTGTTTTCATTTTATCTTATGTCCTGATGACTGTGTGGGGGCCAGGGAGAGAATGGAGTGGTTAGGAGAAGCGTTTAAAAAAAAAAAATTGAGAGAAGCGAGTTGTAAAAAAATAAATAACAAAACCCACAACTCTGTAATAGACACAGTTGTTTGAATAGTCTAACCATACGCTCTGGACCTGTAGAATGAAAACAGCCATTCGTGGACAATAAGCACCCTATACCTGATCAGGGTGAGGGCATTAGAAATACTTTCTCAATGGAAAAATACTAGCGGTCCAGAAAGGGTGTTCCCTCACGTACTAGGGAATGTTCCTCAAAAATGGAAGATGCTGAGTTCCTTGGTACTCGACATAGTAAGAGTTTGCTGGACAGCTCCTTGACAAGCATGCTCTAAAAAGGGTTATCTAAAGCGATAGAGATAAGAATAAAAAATTCTAGAGAAAAATATATGAAATAATAGTGAACATGGTTATTGCGTAGGGAATGGGGGTGAGATGAAACGGATGAGGGAAAGGCTGAAAGAAATATGTCTTTTCACCATGCTTCCATTTACAAAACCATGAGAATATAGCGACTGGCCAAAACTTAAAATACCATACATAGCATAAAAAGTGACACATTTATTAAACAGAAACAGCATAAGTAGTGTGCTGATGGGAGTGAAACTGTTATCATAAATATGGATATTCTAGTAATTATAAATTTTTTAAGTATTTATTAAACATTGTTTTATATATATATATATAAACATTCTATATTTGTTTATATTTGTTGAATTATATTTGTTTAGTGTCCACCTCTACTTCTTGAGAGCCTAGGATTTGTTTTATTTTGAGCCTGGTTCATATTAAGTCCTCAAGAAATATTTGATCAGTGAATGCATGAGGAATAAATGGATACGTTTTGTTACTTGTGATGGTTCTTTCTTCTTTCTTCTTCTCTAGGTGCTAATCTGTGGAAATTTTAAGGGAATGACGATCAAGCCTGGCTCCATGGGAAAGCCTTCCCCTGCTTTTGACGTGAAGGTTTGCATCTACCCTTCCAGAAGGGTCGACAGGCCAATCTGTCTACCACCTACCCGCCCCCCACCACCTGCCCTGACGCTCCTAGTTTCGGTGACCATGTCACGTGACTTTCATGTCTTAGCTTCCATGGAAAGATGGAAATGGATTAGAACTATTTCTTTATTGGTCGCCAGGTTTTTTTTCTTTTTTTGGCAGAGCAGTGGCCTGAGCCAAGTCGTTCTAAGTATTTTATAAATATTAACCCGCTGAATTCCCGGAAGGAGCCTACGAGATCCGTGGTGATAGCAGAACCGTTTTACAGATGAGGCCCCACAGGTTAAGGAGGTCACCCAAGGTCACAGTTAGTAGCCACCGGCGCTGGGATTCAGCGCCAGGCAATCTGGCTCCAGTACCTGTGCTCAACCCACACCGCCTGCTCTGACCTCGCTCACCCCCACACCGCCCCGCCCGCCTGCTGGGGGAGGCCACGCGCTCCCACGAGGGTCCAGCACGCCAGACCCACACACTTCCTGCCGTGGCCATTTCCACCCCCGACCCCTCGGCGGCGTCCTGTGAGCCCATCTGCACGCCGTGCAGGGTTAGACTCGTTCTCAAGCTCAGCCCCAAGCTAGGGAAAGCCAAAGAGGAGCGGATGATGTCACAGAGCACGCAGAACCAAACCAGATGAGAGCAGGGCTCACCGAGCTGACCTGCGCAGAAAAACCCCACACATGCCTGTTACGAATGCTCACGCTCAGACCCGTCCCTGGGGAGTCTGATTCAGTGGATTCAGGGTGGGCCCCCGAAACCTGTGTTTTTAACAAGCAGCCAGGTGACTCTTAAGTGTAGGTGAGCTGGATTGCTGATGTCACTGTTTACAGAATGTGCCAGATGCTGAGTCCTTTCCCACACTGGAACTTTGCTGTGGGAACCTTGCTTGTCTCCAGGTGGGACGGCCAGCACGTCAGGCCCGGCTCTGTGCTCGCCAGGCGGGTGTCGCTGGGGGAGCCATTTCTGAGCTAAGAGCACGTGATGACATCCTGGCATCTGAGGATGTGCTCCAGCCAGCTGGGTGTCAGATTCTCACAAGTTCACAGCGCAAAGCTCATAATGTCCATGTTTAAGATTTTAGGGCCCCTTGAACCACGAGCAATGTGGTTCTCTCCAGAGAATGAACGTTTTGTCTTTTTCCTGTCTGTTAGAGAGTAGACTGTGATGAGTATTTGGAATTCCTAAAATATCTCCTTTCCACTAATAGATAATTCCTTGATACTTGGAGCCAAATATTTCTTTAGAAGCCTGGCTGGGAATTCATATATATATATAATTTTATGTGCAAGCACTTAAAAGTAAGGTTTGACATTTAGAATTGCTTTGCCTTTCAAGCTTCTCATTGAGGACACAAGCTCTCTTCCTTCTGGAAAGTGCCAGATAAGTATTATGCCTTTTTTTCCACACAAGCCCCATCTCGGGTTTGAAGGCTATTGTAGGATGTATATATATAAAAGCAGAAAAGAATCTTCATATTTACAAACAGCTAAAAGCCGTTTAGAGCCAAATCATGAGGGAAGCGATCAACCTGAGACATGCTAATCTGGATTTTTCAGAATGGGCCTTAACCCCCAGAGAGGGCCCACAGAGGGAGGATGACGATGAAAAGCGGGGGGTCTGGGGTCTCACGGCCGAGATTTCTGTTCCAGCTCCCTCTCGCACTGTTACTTAAAACTCTCTGCGCCTCAGTTTCCCCAAACAGGCATGTTGTGAGGACTGAAGTAAATAAGGCTTGAGGGGTACTCGGTGCTTAGTACTTAGAACACAGCAAGTGCTTGACGAGCTAGGCAGGTCCAGGCACCACAGTGTGTGAGGTGGGGGAACATTCCCGTTTCCTGCTTCCTCACACTGGGCTTCTGAGGTAGGTGTGTTGGTTCCACAACGTTCGAAAACCAGTAACGAAATGTTTGAGAGGAAAATCCCACCAAGATACACTGCTGAGGGGTGAGAGCGGGTTGCAAAGCAGTTATGTTATAAAACGTTCCTATTTTTTTCCTAGGTCTACAACGTCTCAAGAGATAGTTCCCAAGTGTGATTATTGCTGGGTGATAGCATGAAAGAAAGCATTTATTCTTTCACATTTTGCTAACTTGTATTTCACAATATATTTTGCAGTCAGAATTTAAATGCAGACACTTCCCGTAGAAATGTAAAGTATGCTTAAAATTTGCTTCGAGTGTGCGTTCTTGAATGGCAAAAAATCAAAACAGAACACGCAAAGCAATGATTTAAGATGTGGCGTTAGATAAAAATGCCCTTACACACATCGTTCTGTTTTATCCAAGATTCTGGATGAAAATGGCAACGTCCTACCCGATGGACGAGAAGGAGACATCGGCCTTCGAGTCCGCCCTAAACGACCGTTGGGCCTTTTCACTCATTATGTAGTAAGAGACTCGTCAAATAACCTCCTGTTTTCTATTGGTTTCGCAAAAGGGCTTGGTAAGTGTCCCTGTTTGCCGCAAAATACACCTGGGATAGGAACTGGGCCTTTTTTCTTGAGTCTCGTCCTGAGTGGCAGCAGCCTCTCAGGCAGGGGGCTGAAGGAACACCCCCGATGCTTGCTTAGAGAAGGGGCGCTGGCTCCCCAGGGCTGGATCACTGCTCCAGGCCCACGAAGGCCAGAGGCAGGGAGCCCCAGAAAGAAGCCGAACCTCTTGGGGTACGCTGACCGCCCTCCCCACCCCCACCCCACACCATGAAACAGCACCCGGTATCCTCCCCCTGAGACCCCATCAGTGGGCTCTCCTGAGGACCGAGAAGAAGAGAGAAGCGGGCGGGGATGGGGGGCGCTAAGGACATCACCTCACTCGCGGCCTTCCAAGCTTCCTCCTGTTCATTCCTGTATTCCCATTTTCCATCACAGTGCACGAATAAGAGCAAAGTTTACGTCAGCATCATCCAAGGGCCAGGTTCTACTTGTCAGTGAGTTTTACATGACAAGACTAAATTTTTCTCCCCGCCAGAATGACAGAACCCATTCTCTGTTTTTGTACCAAACAAAATAAACCCAAAAAGCTGTTCTTTGAATTATGAGGCACTGGTGCTTTCTTTGAACTCTTCAGTGCTTGCTTCTCTCTTCTCGTCCCAGTGTTTAACGCTAGCCGCTTAGCAAAAGGCTTTGTCCGCCGGCTCCTCTGAGCTCTGAGCTCTTGCAATATTTCCTTACCTCGTGAGCCATCTAAGACAAGTCTCAGGATAGAAACAGGCCTGGCCTTTGTGACTGGAGTTAACCTTTAACACCAGGCCGGCTCAGCGCTGGGATTTCCTCCCCATCACACGCTGGGCCCTCTCCATTCCAAGGCTTCTCGAAGGAACCAAGCCTCTCTTTCTCCTGGGACATTTAACCGCCGAGCAGAAGAGTCACCTTCACGATATAGAACACAACGCTGTTTGTGTCTTTCACAGGATAACCCGGATAAAACCGCTTCGACGCTCAGAGGCGATTACTACATCACTGGGGACCGAGGCTACGTGGACGAAGATGGCTATTTCTGGTTTGTCGCGAGAGCGGATGACATCATATTATCCTCTGGGTAATTAATTCTCTTTCCCGTCTGTGCACACGTCCGCGTTAACGGATCGTCGGCGTGCGGGAGCGAACCCGCCGCTCACCTTCGTAAGCTCCAGGCGTGCGTTCCCTTCCCCAGCTACCGAATCGGACCCGTCGAGGTAGAGAGCGCCCTGATGGGGCATCCTGCGGTGGCTGAGTCAGCTGTGATCAGCAGCCCGGACCCCATCAGAGGAGAGGTAAAGGAGCTCATTCATCTCCGCGTTATCATTCGTTGGAGGTCTAACACCTATGTTCAAACAGAGTTTCATTGAAACCGAATTACCCAAACTATCATTCACTAGCGGTGCGTGCAAGTCAGATAGAGTCACTAGCGTCGCTACTAATTATGCCCGTCAGAAAGAGCTGATCAGTATTTGAGAAAATACACTACAAAGAATTCGAGTCCTTTCCAGAGAGGGCGGGGCAGGGAAGGTGTGAGTGCCAGCAACGCAGGCCACACCGGCATGGGGTGTCAGAGGTCGGCTTAGCTAGGATCGAGTTGTCACCTAGGTCTGGGAACCAGCATGGTCCCTGGTGTGGCTGGAGGATGGCAGGCTGACATCAGAAAGCAGGTGGAAGCAAGGTCGGAGACGGGGCCGAGGCCACCGGAAGCAGGCCGGGCAGGTGAATGAGCAGAGGCTTCAGGAAATAAGCTACAAATAAGACAGGAGTCCCAAAAGCTCTCCTGTTGGGTGATCGCGTGGCAGTTCGGGTTTAAAGCTTCCATGTCACTCTTCAGGCCCCCTTCGCCGGGCACAGCCCCCAATATTTCACATAGAGGAGAGCAGGGGACAGAGTCAGTGATGATTGGAGTTGGTCCCTTCGCTTAGAATTCCACCGGAAGCTTCTCCTGCACCTCTCGCCTAGCATCAGTCCCCATTAACTGTATCCCCCCGGACAGGCGCCTACTTGGTAGCTGAGCCTGTGGGGCCAGGGTTGGCTTGGCAGTCAGCTGATGTCCCAGAGTCTAACACAGCTAGGATCCATCAGTGGGTTGTGGTCCCTACTCCTGCCCGCCGGCTCTGGTGTCTCGGGGTAGGGCTTGCATTAGCCAGGTGAGAAGGCAAGTTGGTCCAGTTCATTTTCCCAGCATCCGTGAGTGGTACCATTTCCCGGCAGATGTGGGTGAGTGTCTGTGCACGAAGGGGTCACGTGCTGCATGCCACGGGCAGCAACTTTTCCTCGTAGCAGGCCTGTCCTAGCTGGGTTGGGTCTTTCTCCAGGCTAGGTGCTGCCAGGACTATGGCTGAGAGGCACGTTCCAGAATTGATCACAAACAGAAAAAAACGAAGACTTTTACAACAATATCCAAAAATAACGGTCATTTTTATCTATCTGTCTACCAGTTTTGCAACTTACTGTGTGCATTTCACACCGTTGTCTGTTTTGTAAGGCTTTAGCTTTAAAATCTCCCAAAGCTATTTGCTAATCATAACTACTTCGAGTTTTGTGAATATTTCATTTTTTCTCAGGCATTCTCCAAAAGCAAATGGGTTTATCATGAGCATTTTCCTAATTTAATTCCTGTATTGTGGTTTTGTGCACGCAGTTGGTTTTCACATTTTAGTGCTTTTTGGAATTGCATGTGGTTGCTTTGCTTTTGAAAAATTTTCGCCAATGACTTCATTTACCTATTTACCTACATTTTCGCAATTTTAAAAAAATGTGTGCTTTCTACAAGCCTTCTTTAAGAAGACAAAACTTTGACTAGGGCTAAAGCAATGGATGGCTTTGGCTATGGCCGTTACTCCCGATTTGGATCTGGTGGTGCCCACCGTGGAGTCACCTGGAGCGAGGCGAGGGCAGGCTGGTTTGTTGCACCACAGACTGTGCTCAGTGTACTGACAAGTTTCCAAGAGGAAACTTTTTTAAGGAGATAAAGAGATGAGGCAGGAAGTCAAGGACAGAGATCATGAGAAAGATGTAGTTAGATGAGAATGTTCACGTGTCCATCATACATGAGGCAAGGATGCCAAAAGCTCTCGGTATGCGATGCAGACCAGGGAGTGTGGGGGTCAGCTGGCTGGCTTAAGAGCACAGAGTGGGGATCCAACAGTTATGAAACCCCTGGCCCACGCCACCAGGCCCTCAAGATTCCCAGTTAGAGAAAGTAGACAAGACGCTAACACATAAAAGCATGCCATTCATCTTACTGGTGTTGCAAATATTTATTTTAGGTCGTAAAGGCTCTTATTGTTCTGCACCCTAAATACAAGTCACATGACCAAGACCAACTGAAAAAGGACATTCAGGAGCATGTTAAAAAAACCACAGCGCCTTACAAATATCCCAGAAAGGTAGGTGTTCTAATTGTGACGGATTCTTGTTTAGCGTTCTGGAAAACTTTAGCTGTTTTTATTTTTTTCCATTTTAATGAACATTCTCCTCAAACATGCTACACCCAAGGTTCCAAACTGAACTAACGACCTGGGAAGAATTGGAATCTTCGAGGTTAAAATGAAACTCTTAATCTAACTTGTCGTGCTATTTGGCTCACGAGACTTGTAGTAAATACTAAACATCAAGAAAAATCTCAACAGTACCCCTCTCCCTTTTGGTTGTTATCCAAACTCCATGCTAATGAATGTCCTAATTTTTCGAACCAGAGTTCATAATAGAAATGCTACATAATGGACTTTGCCTAAAAATGAGAACTTCAGGGCTAATTTTCTTCCCTTGATACCAACAGGTAGAATTTGTTGAAGAGCTGCCAAAGACTATCAGTGGGAAGATAAAAAGAAAAGAACTGAAGAAGAAAGAATGGGAAAAATTTAAATCCATTCCATAATCACAGTCTCTCTAAACCAAAGACTGTAGAAACCACAAGGTTATGTAGAGGTGATAAAAATGTGACATTCTGATGATAAACTATTGACTTAAAATATCTTGTGGTGATAAAATCAGAGCCTGAATCCTGAAAGATAATACTCAGTAAATTCCTCTGCATTAATGCTGATGTTCTTCTAATGTGATACTATAAAAAGAACACCATCCACTGCTGAGGAATTTTTAAACGTAGAGTATAGAAGCCGTTTCTGAATCAAATCTGACTTGTTAGTTTGCAAATCTTAGTTGAATAATTCTTCTGATGTTGATATACAAACAAGAACCAATCTTCAAATACTGAAATAAAACTAAACAACTTATAAAAGATTTTAGAAACATTAAAAATGGCAGTTAGATTATCATAATTCTCCAAGTAAAAGCATCTCCCTGAAAATAGGCTAGGAATTTTGATTAGTCATATTTTTATTCAAATGAAATAATTTAAAATTTGTTTCAAGGGCTAACTGTAAAAGAAAAATATCCCATACTATGATTGCTTATTATGTGTAATAATAAATGCAGTTTAAAAATAATTCCTTAGTGGTTCTTCAAAAATGTATAAATGTGGCCAACGTTAACATGTGAGATATAAAACAGAAGATATTTTCAGAATCTTCGTAATGTTTTGGAATGCAAGGAACAGCCATGATTCACACACGGAGGGAACGAAGGTAGACACCGGGTGAGTGAAGTTAAAAGCCTGTGAAATGCACGTTTTCTCTGTTTTCAGGGGATGTGTGTTCAACAGCCCCATGCAGTCTACAGATTTTTTCTTTACCACAGTGAAAGCCACATTAAGGTAAAAACATAGTTCAGATTTAAAGAAACTTGCTCAATTCCTCATTGAAGGTCTGAGTCTCCATGACTTTTTAGTGGAAACATTGACATCTCTGTCACAGACAGGGCTCGTTTTGGGGGAACGGAAGGTGAGTGCCCCTGAGGAGGGAGACACACCTGTGCCGTTGGCTCTCTCCCTCTGAAGTGTCTGTTCCCACTTGAAATAACCACACTTTCGGTGCTCCTGGTGCTTCCCGGCGGGGCAGCAGTAGAAGACCTTCCCATGATTGGGTCCGTTGTTGGACACGACGAGTCGCTTAGACCTTCGGCCACACTTGCAGAAGGGAGGTGTCACCCTCCCGCTCCTCAGAGGCCCCTGTAGGTTAACCGCGGAGGTTAACACAGAGGGGAGGCCCTTCCGGGCAGAAGCCCTCTCTGGGGAGCCGGCAGGTGACGCGGGCTTTTCTTTGTGGATAGTGAAGCTCTGCTTCTTCGCTGGCGGGAAGGCTGGGGGACTGGCTGGGCTCCTTTTAGCGTCACCTAAGAGAGGCTGTTTTCCCCAGGCTGATGGATGTGACACGCTGGCCTTGACACTGGTGAAGCCACTTGATTTGCACTCAGGTAATTTAAAGGCAGAAACATCGGAGCCTGAACCTCTGGCTTCTTGTACATGATAGATCGTAGTATGTGGGCTCCTATACACAACTGACTTAGAGGTCTCAGATTTTTGAGGCGTTTCTTCTGTGCCTT
The DNA here is from genome assembly GCA_004027375.1 of Macroglossus sobrinus. Classification (NCBI taxonomy): domain Eukaryota; kingdom Metazoa; phylum Chordata; class Mammalia; order Chiroptera; family Pteropodidae; genus Macroglossus; species Macroglossus sobrinus. The sequence continues at coordinate 22,505 of PVKZ01005318.1, forward strand.
CAACGTTTTCGTGACTTAGCATTTCAGATTCGTGAAAGTCCATGAATCTTTCTCCAGAATTAAATACAGTATCTGAGTCTGAGTCACACACAGGAGATGTACAATCGCTCTTCTGCTCAGGCTGCGATGCTGGCAGTAAAGCTACATCCTCCCAGTCAGCCAGCAGAGGTAGACAGTCAAGAGCTGAACTCATTTCCACGTCAGAAACGTGATTAACAGATGAAAGGGTAGTTGAAACAAGGACCAGGTCTGAACCAACTGTCGAAGCCTTAGGTTTGGCATTCGATGCGCGATGCTCGCTTTCCATGTGCTTCTGCAGAGGGGCGGTCACGCAGGGACACGGCAACTGTCCCAGAGAAGCAGAGGACCGAGTGTTCCAAAGAGACGACCGGCTGTTGGCATTGCAGAGACCCACTTTTGCGTTGCTCCTAGGTGGTAAGCCATCCTGCTGTCCCTTTACGGGAGACGTCACACCAGCTGACCTCGATTGGACTCTTCCTTGACAATGTGTTGTATTTTCAGGCTCTCTCGAGCATACGCTGGGACCCGGGATGCTATTGTTGCCGGCTGCTGTTGCTTCGATGTGATTCGTATTCAAATTTCTGGCCATAATGTTGGGATTCTTCTTAATGGGAACCTATGATTCCACAGACAAATCCAACAGCTTTAGTAACTGTGCATCCAGAATTGCTTTAGTATACACCATGTGATATGACAAAAGAAAATTATATATATATAAAACCCCCATCACTACTGATTAATTTATAAAGGACTGCACACTTGACATCTCATTGCGATGAACCTAAGACTCCTCCTTCTGGAGTCTGACATGGCAGAATAAAGAGGCGAGGCACCACTGACCTTGTTCAAGAACCTGGTAATTTTCATCGAGCACCCATCCCTGATCATTTTCCAGGCAAGAAGGGCCGTATTCCGCGAGTCATCCAACCCTGAGGAAACAGACATCAAACACTGAATTTAGTGGTACCAGCATAAAGAAATATAGCCAAAAAAAACCACCACACAAACACAAAAATACCCCACCACTTAGACTCTGAAACATGCTGTCAGTTGTATGATCATCTACTCATTTTAATTATGGTAAATTGGTCTTGTGGCAGCCTTACCACGGAAAGAAAAGATCTCTCACATTTACGGAGGTGAACAGTTCAGACAGTTCACAGAAAGGTGACCGACATTCCGTAGGGATGATGCTCTGTGAGCGATCTAACAGTCTTGTTCAGTTTTTTCACGAGTCCACTGTATTATTTGGGTGTTTCTTTAATTTCCATTGGACCTAGTTAATTCTCCTTTCTTTAAGCGACTGGAAAGCCACAAGATGGCAGGTTTTATCTTATGATACTTTACGAAAGTGGTAATCTGAAAGTCTTAGGAATAATTTGAATTATACAGATCGGGGGCATTTTTAAGTTGAAGTGTGTTCCTTATTAATGACATAATAATGACGAAAATGAGATCTACATGAAAGCCTTTATAAAAATAAAATTACTTACATAAAAAAAAAAAATTTTAATTTATACTAACCGGAATGTTCTCGTCCCAAGAATTCTATTCCTACTTCCTGCAGGGCACCGCTGAGTCCTTTTGGTTTTCTCCTATAAAAAGTCTAATCACATAAATGAGGACATTTTTTTTAAAAAAATTTATTACTATTTGAAAGGCTATGTGTTAACTGCTTATTTTTCATCATTTTTAGTTCTATTAAATTTGGAATGTTATTTTTGTTGTGTTGTTTCTACATACTTTAAGAAATGGATTGATGTGAACATTTCAAAAGGAAATATCTTATTTGTAGGAAACCATACTTATGTGTGGGGGTAAAGTTTAATCCATCATTTTTCAACGAAAGGAAAAGGAACATGACCCCATCTTTGACACTTACCTTGTAAGTTACTCTGAGATCAATCCAAGAATTTAAGAAGACGGGTTTCAACAGCTGCTTTCTCTTACACTCATACTCCAGGCAGACCCCCAAGTCCCAGTCTGAATTAAAGGTATTAAAACAGAACGAAGTCAATGATGCTGGCAGCCCTCACTTATGCTATCGACATGATAAAAGTTTTCACTAAATCATCTTTGCCTGGATTCAGAAGAACAGAGAGGTACGATCTAGAAATTTACTTAAAGTTAAGGCTTAAAATTTTAAGGTATCCCAGAATGGTCATTTTAAAAATATCGATAAATTTATTTTTCATGTTTAACATCTGTTAGGCACTTGAATTTCTTTTCTTGGCTCAGGAGGTTAACAAGTATAATTCTTCTTAGAGATAAAGAATTACATAATGGTAATGCTATTCATTGATGATTAATAGATAGAACATTTTTTACCTGACCAAGTAACAAATGCACATAATTTTACTTCGGAAGTAGATAGATCTGAAACCCCAGTAGCAAAAGTAATTTTCTTCTCTTGCTGAATCTTGTGAATCCATTTACAGAATTGAGATAAGCAAATCTTCAGAGGGACCCCTTCATCAACTTGATCCTAAATAGAGTCACAAAATCTGAATTCAACAGTCAAATTCCATAATTACTGAGCACAGAATTAGCACATGATCAGGCATCACGTGGGATATAATAAAAAAAGAGGTTCTAATTGACAAAGGCTTTATCTATTGAAAAGATGTTAAAACACATGAGAAAGAGATAATGATTACAACTTTGCAAGGTAAGAAAAATTAAGTTGACCAATTTAAAATCACACAGGAATATAATAATTAAATCCAGACCAACAGAAATCTGATGTATTTAATTTCCATAAAATTCATCTGGTATTTATTTTTACAATACTATTCTTCCTAATGTTTAAAGATTTCAAAGGATTTTTTTTTTCTCCTAACACTAATTCCAAATAGTATCCAACTTTTATTTTCTTAATTTTAATATCTGCATTGTACCTGCTTGTTTTTTGTTTGGGGGGTTGGCGAGGAGAGAGGTAGGGAAAAGGCAAGGGCATACCTGCTTTATGCCTGTCAGTTCCATGCAAAATTCAGAAAGAATTGGATGTTCCTGAGGCTGAACGTAAGCATGGAACTCAGATTCAATCTCTCCATTTGATGTGTTCAGAAGTACTGCTGGAAATTCAACTACATTGGAACAATTGGCAATTGACACGTGAGTATATGATCGTTAACTGATTGCTGTATGCGCTATAAATTAAACATCTATTACCATGCTTATGGCGTTATTAAACAATCATTTTCAGTAAAAGCATATTCAAATGACCAAAACAGTGTAATACAATCGTTATAATAATAAAGTTATGCAAAGAATAAGTTAAAATATTAAAGTTAAGAGTATGTCAACTTAAAACTCTTGAATAATTTTCCACAATTAAATATAAAGACCATATGGAAGTTAAAATGTACTCTTTTTTGCAAAGGCATTTTTTTTTCAGTTTTCTATACAATTGAGATTTTGCATATAACCCTAAAATTATTTTATATGATGACACATTAGGTATTACATTTTTTTTCCTCAAGTCAGGTTTTATAGTGAACTACCGATTCACAGACCGTCTTGTTTTAACTGTTGACTGTTTTATATCTACAAAGTGTAAAGTGACTCATCTAATGCTAGCTGTGGCCACTGGCAATCCAGACTTACTTATTTCCTGGCTCTGGTGGCGTTTCCCATCATTCCAACACGTCGACTCAAAATCAATGACAATTAAGTAGTCAAATAACTGCTCTGCAAAAGACCAAGGGTATCCTTAGGCTTCACCAGTGTTAAAAGTGCAAGCTACAAAACAGAAAGAACTCAAGCACGTTACTTACTGGATTTGCTTCTTCCTAGACTTCCACTTGCTGATGCAGTTGACTTTCTCCTAATAAATCCAAGCTGCCTAAAAACACAGAACCACCCCATCAGTTCAACAAATTCATTCACTCCTATTTGAATTGGCTAACAAACCAATACTAGGACTCTCGTTGTTGTAGTAATGTATTGTGATTGAAAGGAGACTGAACCAGCCTCTGAGGGAAAAAAGACTTTGGTTCTTGCACTAGCTGCCACGTTTTTTGATTTTAGCAGTCATCTTCCCTGCATGAACCTCAAAGTACCCATCTGCAAACTTAATTCTGCCCCGTTAACGTTTAAGTTATTTTTGCCTTTGTATTTTTCAAGCCCCTGCTACATAGCCCAGTTCTGAAAATACAGGCCGGACCCAGACTTCTAGGAGCTTAAAATATGTGGGTAATGAAACGACTTTGGTAAATTACTGTAGGATAATGTGTGATAAAGGACCTCAAACACTGAGCTCACAGAAAGGGGATGAGCTAACTGAGGTCCTAAGGTCGCTGCGACAAAACTTCTTTGATGAGCTGGTTGTTTAACTGGGCCGACACCTCCTGTTCTGGTTTTCTGTTTAAAAGGTGTGATAGGAAGGTGGGAATAACAGCTAACATTTATTGATTCTTACTACATGGCAGACACTGAACTAAGCCGGTGGTCTCATGTAACCCTCAACAAATGGACAAAGTAGTCCCCTTTGCTACCTATATTTGATGGATGAGAAAACGAACTCAGTGATTTGCCCAAGAACGCATATTTGACATGGGATCCCAGGATCCTCCACCTCTGAAGCCCATGCTACTCGCTAATAAATCAGCCTCTCCTAGGAACTGGAAATGGGCGCCGCATTTCCAGGAATCAGGCAGACAAGAAGGCCATGATGATTCCCATTAGGAATTCAGCGGATCTCTGGGAAGAGGTGGGGCCAATAGCTTGATGGGTCTGCGGCGGGGACTGCCTGAGACCACCCGGCCGTCTACACGGCGCTGTCCAGTCCTTGCGCCGGGGTCTACAACGCGCAGCCGCGGGCTCAAGACCACAGAGCCGAGACCCCAGGTCCTAACGTTCGCGCTCAATGAGCGGCCTGAGGCCTGAGTCGCAGGTCCAGGCCGACCTTCCGGCCCGGGACAGGGACGCGCGGCCCGCAGGGGACGCAGGGGGACACCGCGATGGCCGCGCGGGGCCAGGAGCGCCCCCTCCCACCGCCACTCCCCCCAGGAGCCCCTTCGCGTACCGCGCCAGCCTCTTGGTCGCCATTCCCGACACGCCCCTCTCGCGAGAGCCCAACCGCCGGAAGTCGGCCGCCTCACTTCCGGTCCGTTCAAACGGCCGCGCCGCGCACTCCGCGGCTTCGACGGCGGTTGCGGCTGAGGCGGCGGTGGCCGAGGCTCGCGCTCTCCGCCCGGCTTCTCGTCGGCGTTTTCGGGGTTCGGGGCGGTGGGGCGTCGTTTCGGAGGGGGAGCCGCCTAGCAGCGCCCCACTTCCTATTTTTATTTTAATTTTTTTTGCCAGCGGGCGGGGAGCTGTTTGGACTCGGGCCTGCGGCGCGGACGGTACAGCCGTTGGCCCCGGCGGCGCGGCCCGTTGGCGGTCTCGCTCCTCCGGGAAGGCGGGCGGGCGAGGGCGGTCTGCGCTCCGAGGAGCGCGGTTCCCGGGGTCCCCGCCGCTGCCCTATCGGGGGGCGGCCCGGGGAGGGCGCGCGCGTCGGGCTCGCCTCGGCTCCAGCCCCTCTCTCTCCACAGCCTCATGGAGCCAGAGAAGGAGAAGACGGGCAAGCAGCCCAAGAAGGGCAGGAAAAGGAGGCGGCCCCCCAACAAGCTGGTCGGGGCGGCCGAGGCCATGAGAGCCGGATGGGAATTTGAGGAGAGGCATCCCGAGGTCAAGGTGAGCAGCGGGGCGGGGCCACCCAGACCCTCGGCCCCGCCGCCTCTCGGAGCCTGCTGTCGGGTCGGGAAGATGGGGACGATGGCGCATTGCCACCCATCTCAGGGCCCACACGGGCGGTTTTCACACTGCCGTGGTGCCTGGCACACGAGAAACATGTTCACTCAACAAGTACTTACTGAGGGGGCTTCCCTCTGCCAGGAACGGTTCTGGGTTCTGGGATTATCTCGTTGCACAGAAATGCAAAGTTCCCCGCCCTCCTGTAGTTTACATTCCAATTCGGGATGTTAAGGCTGATGGTCACCCCTGCCAGGCCATCAGATTTCTGTGGTTGGCCCACGGCCATAGGCACTTGAGATACAGAAACAAAGACAAGTTCAAGTAGAGAAAAGATAAACAATAGGAGGCAAGTTATGTCATAGTTTAGAAAGGAATGAGTGCTGTGGAAACATTTTATAAAAAAGGGATTTTTTTTTTTTGGCCATTCAGATAGGCCATATTTAATTTCTCTCTCCTCCTTAATTCCCCCTCCCCACCTATGGATGTTGCCATTTTTCGCTTAATAACTGGATCTCTGAAGGTGGGGTGTCTACTCCCACACACTCGCAGGGCGCACCTGGGACCTGGCACACCCAGGGTATGGTCCAGGGCGTGAACCCAGGACTTTCTGTGTGTAAAGCAGACATAATAATCTCTGTACTATGGGGCCACCCCCATGGACCAAAGAACATTTTAAAGGTTAATATGGTAAGCGGTGTAAGGGTATTGACAATCTCATCGCTTTTTTATTTGGAAACAAACTTATGGGAAAGCTGCCAGGACAGTTCACAAAACTCCGCAGCCAGTATTGAAAGTAGTTACAACACAATGCTCCATCACCACCCACCCGCCCACATTTTAGTGTATGTTTGCTTCAAACAGTCCTATAGTAAGCACAGTGCAACCATCAAAATAGAAAATAACATGGGTATCGTTGCTGACTAAATCCTCAGACCCCATTCAAGGTTCTCCAGTTCCAGACATGTCCTTTTTAGCAGAAGCGTGTTAGATTTAGTTGTCATGTCGCCTTCAATCCAAACCTTTGGTCTTTTTCCTTGACATTTAGGACTTAACTACTATTGTAGAATCCCAGACCAATTACTTCATATAACATCCCTCAAGTTAGGTTTGTTTGTCTCCTCATTGATTGGATTCGGGCCATGCATCTTTGGCAGGAATATCACCGAAGTGGTACTCTGTTCTCTTGTATTTTATCAGGTTACACGTGATTTTGCTTGTCCCATTTGGTCGTTTTAACCTCGATTACTCGATTAAGATAGTATGAGCTAATCTCTAAAGTTACCCTTTTTCTCTAATTTTGTGGGGAAATGTTTGCAATGTATTCATTTATTTTTTTAAACTGTATGAACTCATGGTTACCCATTTAATTCGATGGGTAATACATTATCATATTTCAGTGTTGTAAATATCTGAGATGTGACAGTTAGCTAGAATGACCCTGTCATTCTTTGAGCATTTCATTTTCTGCTACAAAAAGATGTTCCAGGCTCATCTGCTTTCCCTACCTCAGCTGTGGAATCAGCCACTTCTCCTGGGATGCTTAGTTCTTTTAGTGGCGAATGACATTTAGAAACTCAAGATCTAGGTGCTAAATGTGCTCATTCCCATGAGGATATTAACACTCCCAAAAGATGGCTGTCATCATGACATATACATGTGTACATTTCGGTTCTTATTACATTAGGTAGTTTATGCTTACATATGCAATTCCTGTTACATCCAATTTTTATTAATAAAAATTGTTTATAATTTGAATTACAAAAATATTTACTTATTTAAATATGTAATTCACATCACATTAAATATGTATCCATACATATTGAAAAACCATGACTTCATATCAGCATCTCTACTTCCAGTCCAATTCCATAGTTCTAGTTTTCTCCCTTTTCATCTTTATAATTTTTATCTCTAATAGAAACCTGACTCTCATTGTCTTCAGTATATTTGGTTAGTCCCCCGCCCCAACACCCTGCACATCCGCCTGCGTCTCTCACCCTGAAGCTTGTACCAGACTGCCACCCCATCCTCTCACACCACCCTCGTCCTGTCCAGGCTGTGACTCCTGTGATCTCACTGTTGTCCCTCCGCCTCGGTGACCTCCTCACCCTAAACAGTTTCTGCATCTGATGGCAGGCCTCACTGCTCTTCACTTCCCTCCTGCTGGATGCCATCGCACCCTGGGCCTCCTATGTGTGTGTGCTGGGTGCCCGCCCCTATCCTGGCTGTCTCCCCTGCAGGATGCCCTCGCCCACAGGCATTGCCAGCCCATGCTCGGCAACCGTGATCACTCACAGTGCTCCACCTTATCATTTATCACTCTCTATTTGTGGTTAGTAACTATAAATTGGATTCAAGAGTTAGCAGTATTTGTCAGAATGTAAAATATACATACTTATTTTGACCAGGGATTCTAAAAATCAACGGATGTACAAGGATGTCATATTATTGTTTATAATTTTTTTTTAAAAACATGCCAATAGTAGGAAATTTTTTTCAGTAAATTAGAAGTTTTTAGGTAAATTTAGAGAATGGACTATCATTAAAATTGATGTTCTATTTAAATGATATGAAAAAATATGGGGAAAAAAAGTGTTTTTTTGGTGGGGGAGTTGGTTACTAAATAGGATGCGTACTCTGATTCCTTGGGGACAGGACAGTGTAGAGATGAAGAATCTGGACTTTGGAACCTGCATTTTCAGGCTTGATTGTGCCACTTATCTGCAAAATATGGATAATGGTTGTACACACTTAAGAAGACTTGTAAGAATTCAGTGATTTAATAGGCATATAATGCTAAGAACTGTAAATGGCGTTTTTTTTTCTTAAAGTCATGGAGAAAAAAATAGCAATAATAATACTACCCGATGTTTACTGAGCACTTGTGATGCATCAGGCTCAGTCCCTTGCACTTGCAAACACGTGCCCTTTCCCAATAGTCTCATGAAGTGGAGTTAAAATCACTCTGTATAGATGAAGAAACTGAGTCTTAGAGCCCGAGGCTCGGGCCTTTGTCCCAGATGGTAGAGCTTGGTGTTGGCACTCAGGCCATGTGACTCCAGGGCTTGGTGCCTCGCCCCTACCCCCCTGCTGCTCCCCCCAAGCTCAGGCGGCTTTTCTTTTTATTTATTGTGTGTCTTTTATCTAGCTCACCTTTCTCTGTGACCTGACTCTTTTAATAAGCACGAATTACTTGAGTAACTGGACAGAAGTGCAAAGCTGTTTTAAGGAGGGTCAGACCTCCAGCGAACTCACTGTTTCCAGTAAGGAAGCCTCACCCCTCGGCTTAGACCACCCACTCTTCTGAGATCTGGCTCCTGCTTGTCTCCTGTCATGTGTCTTCCTGCCTACACCGTGCAGCCTTGGCTCCCGCCGAACCCCTGGACTCGGAGCCTCCTACCTGGCTGACTCAGCCCCAGTATTTTCCTCTCGGTGAAGCGCCCCCCACACTCTGACCCTCAGGGCAGTTAGCCTCTTCGCTTCTCTTCCTTCGTGTAGCACTTGCCACATGCTATGGGAATTACCTGTCCCTGCCTTTTCTGCCCACTCCTTCAGGGCATGAGTCATGTTTTACTCATCCTACTACCCTTACTAGCCCATAATCAAGTATCCATAAGTAAGGTTCTGTATCGGTGTTTATTACATATTCTATTAATACCACATCACAGGTTTTATTTCCTTATGTTTGGAGATCTACTAAAATAATCAGAAACTAGAATGGTTTAATAATTGGCCTTGCTTTGTTGCCATTCTCAATAATTTGTTATGCCCTGATATCTTTACAGAAAGCACGCTTATCTACCGTTTTATTTGCTGAAAACTGTGAAGTAACGCATGCCCAGCTATGTGAATTGCTGAAGTATGCAGTTCTGGGCAAGTCCAGCGTTCCCAAACCCAGGTATGAGATGAACTTAACTGGTGGGTGAGACTCAAGCTTTTGAACTGGTGTCTAGAGGGCCATATCTGCCTTAACTGACATTATCTGTTTGCCACACAGAAAGTCATAAAAAAATTTTATGGTAGTGGCCATAAAAACCTTAGGTTTTGTGACTGTCCCTGTTATCCCCACGTGGTAACATTTGTCAGGGTTGAATAGTGGCCTCCCTCTTTATTGGGACATGCGACTTCAGTGTCCCACCTGGCCTGCTTCCCTTATTTACAGTGTCTGTCTCACTGCTGTAGGTATTCTGGTTTGTAACCCCAGTAGAGACCCAATTGAAATAACATGATATATGTTAAGAATCCTAGTCTTTTTTTTTTCTTTACAAAAAGCAAAGAGAATTTTACTGTTCTGATATTCTTAATGCCATTATTAAATGTCTAATGAAAACTGCTCTCACATATGTACCAAGAGGGAGATTTTCAGATGCACACATCTGTCTGGGGGAGATTGGTTAGACACCTCCAAAGCCATCATCCGCATTAACAAACATTGCCATTGGCCTGTCATTTATCTAAAACTGCCTCTAGCAGCGGGTCATGATTACCTGCTTGGGAGGAACCGCCTGGCAGGTGGGGTCCTGAGGGTAGGTGTGCCTTCCCTAGAGGGGGCCTGTTCCTTTCAAACAAATCCTAATGTCAGATTTCAAACAAATCTTAACAGGATTTTAGATTTGAATACATTGCATTTCACTTGGTAGTCTACTTGATTTGAGTGTAATCAATAATTATTTTAAGAGGGCTTTACTTGAATCCTGTGCAGTGATAGCTGTTTGCCATCTCCAGTTGGTGAGCGATGATAAACTGTTAGGTGTTGCCTCCTGCTCTTCCCCACACTCCCTCTGTGTGCCTGTAACGGACTTCGCTGTGTTGGTTTGATGTCTCCACAGCTGGTGCCAGCTTTTCCACCAAAACAACCTGAACAACGTGGTGGTTTTCGTACTGCAGGGAATGAGCCAGCTCCACTTCTACAGGTTCTATTTGGAGTTTGGGTCTCTCCGAAAGGCGTTCAGACACGTAAGTTTAAGGACACCTTGGATAGGGGCCTGTGTCCGGCCCTCTCGCCCAGAGACCAGTGCAGGGGCCCTAATCGGGCTCCTGGGCAGCTGATTGAAAAGGGGTTGGGGTTTGGGGGCCGAAAGGACTACGAGGCAGAGCCCTTGTCTTCAGGTTGGGCTTGTCTCTGATTTTCTTTGGGATTTTAGGCAAAACACTTATGCCCAATTGCAGTCTGTAATTCCCAGTTTGAGATCATCCTATTTTATTTGGGCTGTGGTGTTTTCAAAAATTGTAAAATTTGCATGAAATCTGTGATTTTTGGCCTCTCCTGACAACATCACAGTCCAATAGGGAATGGAGGAGGCTATGGGAGAATGGACTGTTTCATGCATTTCTCCTTAAGGGTATTTGAGTTGGTGAGCTCTGTTTTAATCTCCTGGGGTCTCCATTTTCTTTTCTGCTTTCATGTACTGACCTCTGCCTCTGCTCTAGGCCCTACGTTAATTGTGCTGCGTACATCCCTGTGCGTTCTCACGGTAGTGCTGTCAGAGAGAGAGGCTTTTCAGTAAGTGGCAGAGCTGGAACTGAAGCCCAGGTGAGCCTGAGGCTGGAGCCCTCAGCGCTTTGCTTTGCCGTGTCACCTGGAGTGCTGTCCACTGAAGTAGATGTGGAAGTGCTGTGAAAAGTACAAGGGACTTCCCTTTTCTGTAATGGGCAGTAAAGAACATTCCGGAGTGGGATAGATGTGGCTTCACTTGCCTGGGATTTCCTACATTGAGGAAAGCAGGTCTCATTTTTACAGTACAAATGATGAAGACCTTCTCTACACTATGGTAACTGCTTTTGAGCATTTTTGTAACAATCTGTTATGTATTTTCAGAAATTCCGCCTGCCTTCCCCATCTTCCGATTTCCTCGCTGATATCGTTGGGCTGCAAAAGAAACGAACAACTGGGGATCCGTCCAAGACAGTGGAAGGTATGGCTGCGACTCTGGTGTGCTGATTCGCTCATTCTCAAAGATGCGGGTGTGCTTGTAAGTAGGTTTTCCAGGCAGTTTTATTTTTGCAAGCAACAAAGCTCAATTCTAACTATTCTAAGCAATGAAGCAATTTTTGTAGAGGAGAAACTGGATAAGTACCCAAGAAGACTAGACAGCAGAAGCTGCAGCTAGGATTCACTACCTCTCCTTCCAATAGGTGTCCTGTCTGACCTGCAGTGGTGTTTGATTTGACCTGCACTGTATTTTAAAAATCTTTTAGTAAATCACAGACGAGTCATTATGAGATTCAAAACTCATGTGAAAGCATTGAGTTGTAAAAGAAAAGAAAAAACGAGTAAAAAAATATGATATGCCTGAAGAATACAGGTTGCTGGACGTGATTGGATGAGGGAATAAGGGAGGAGGGTAGTGTTGAGAAACGAGGCTTGACATGAGGTTAAAGCTACATCCTGCAGGCTGGAAATGCCGTGCTAAGGACCCAGGTTTTATCCTGAAGGCGTTGAGGAGCCAGAGCGTTATGGCCACTTCTCTGTCCTCTTAAAGATTTCACTTTGTTTTCCCATCCTAAATAACAGCGTCCACAAGGTGTGGGCCACAGCCCTCTGATCTTCCTTTGGAATATTCATCTATGTCAAATTCATCTGTTCCTCCCAAGTTTGCCTATCACTCTTCTAGGATCACACCTGCATCTGTAGGTCCGATGTCCCAAACTCTGGGCCTGCATTTCCAGCTGCTTGCTGGATGTTGTACTCAGGTGTTCCATGGTCCCCTCAGTCATAACTTAACTGAAAGCATTCTCCTTCTCCCTAAGTAAGGGGGGCCCGTCTTTTCTGCTGGACACCTGTCTTGAGTTTTAGAATTGCTTTTCTTCTAGCTCCCAATACCCAGTCTGCATGGCTCATTCCCTTTCCTCCTTTTCAGATGTCACCTTATAAGAGTGAGCTACCGTGACCGTAAATGCATGAAAGTCATCCCTTTCCTGCCCCAGCTCTCCCCTCTCCTCCTCTCTCCTTAACTTATGTATTATGTATATCTTTGCTTCTTGTCCATCTTCCCAACTAGAATCAAAGCTGCATGGAGAATTGTGTTGATTTGTTCATTGGGGAACTGCTAGTGGCTAGGGCAGTGTCAGGCATGTAAGTACTTGGTGAGTGCTTTGTGGACTGAATTGATCAGTGTCGCTGTGCTCTACCAGGTTTTCTCATGGAACGTTTCTTTCATACATTCTTTTCATTCATCCTCTCCACCTTCTTAATCCACACCTTTTCTCATTTCTCTCTCTGCTCCATTTTCTACACACCTTTGAGGTTGATCGTTCTTGGAATACTGTTTGGTTATGTCACTTCCCTTCTCAGGAACCTTCTTTTGCTTCCATTATGTATTGAATGATGGGCTGAGTCCAGACTCCTGACCCTGGCCTTCACTGTGGTCTACAGCTTACTTTCACCCTCCCCTCCCAGCCTGGTGACGTATGCTGCTCCCCCACACAGACCTTTCTTCCTCCCGGCCGGTCTGATCAGGGTCACAGCACGTTTGCTCTGTACATTTCTGTGTTCCCAGAAATGTCCTTTTTCTACTCATGACACCTGGGTTTTTGGTTGCAAGGACCACAAACTCCTGCAGGCCACCTTAATTGAGAGGGGTATTATCCGAAGGACCCATGTGGACCAGAAAGCCATCGGGAATCTGAGAGCTTCTAGTGAAGGGCTGTTCTCTGTGTCTCACATGGCTTCTTTTCTGTTTTTCATTTCATCTAACTGGTCAGTTCTCTGTATTTCCCGGTTCGATTCAGAAAGCAGGCAATCTGATCATCTTAGCAAAATACCATTGTCGCTTTTGAACGTGTGTTGACACAGACTATCAAGTCACTGGTCAGTTTATGGATGGGTCCTCCCTAAGCCAGGTCCCCACTCTTACTCTGATTGGTGACCACTCCTGCTTACAGAGCATCCCGGTGCTTTAGCAAGGGGCCCGGGATGGAGTAGATGTAGCTAGAATGGGCCGTTAGGAGTGGAGGCACTAATGGACAGGTCTGACATACCGACCGTCTGAATTCTGCCTTTGCTACAAGACCCACCTAATCTTTGCTTCTCTTGAACCGTCTCTCACCACCCCAGCCAGTGTAATCCTCCTTCCCCTTACACAGCTGTTGTTACTATAATCCTTTTGGAACTTATTTTCTCTCTGTGTTCCTGTAGCTGTATTGGAGTGCAAGCTCCTTAAAAGTCGGTGTCGGATTTTACACGTCTGTTGATCTTCACCGTGCTTGCCCTACTCAGTGTTTAAGAGACAGTCTTCTGAGATCTCTTAAATAGACCCTAACGTACATTCGCTTGTCCTGGTTGCAGGTTCTTTCCCTTCTACTGGTTCCAAAGTCAGCATCAGCCTTCAGAGCGACCCCATCATTCAGAAGTACGGCTCCAAGAAAGTGGGCTTGACCAGATGCCTTCTCACAAAGGAGGAAATGAAAACATTTCACTTTCCGTTACAAGGTTGGTTTAGATGTGCTCTGATGTTCGTAACAATGTTAGGATACCTAGCAGTTCATTTAAAAACATTGCTGTTGAAAGTTCATTTTTTTTGGCTGCTTTTCAAGTAACTTTATCCATCTTCTGTTTATGGGGACATCATTTAAGTGCAATGTTCCCTGTAGTGTAGGACGTGTACCAGGATTTAGTAAAATGATGATTTTAGGTAGTTCACGAATATGACTTCAAAACAAAAACAGCTCTATTGATATAATTAACCTACCGTACAATTCATCCATTTGTAGTATACAATTTAGTAGTTTTCAGTATGTTCACAGAGTTCACAACCATCACCACAGTCCTAGGATGGACACTCACATCACCTGAAAAGAGATCCCCTACTGTTACTTCCCCCCAGCGCCCTCAGCCCTCGTTTACCTGTCGTGAAGAGTTCATATGAGTGCAGTCGTACACTATGTGGTCTTTTGTGGTCTTTGAAAGCCGGCTGCCTTCATGTAGTATAAAGTTCTCAAGGTTCATCCATGTTGTAGCTGGTGTCAGTACTTCATTTACTTCCATTCGAGTTATGTTTCGTGTATATGGATGTATCACTACTTCTCAGTGGCTGGACATTTGGGCTGTTTCCACTTTTGCTTTGGAAAATAGTCTGGTGACCCTTCCCGAGGTGTGTACCCAATGACACGAGACCACAGCTCTGTTCAGGAAAGAAAAGGGCCGCATGCCCGCGTTGACCTTTCCCCGCCCTCCCTCAGTGCCCACGTGGAAAAGGTCCCGGGACTTTGGATTTAGCCACAATTTAAAGTCTCTTTTCTCACAGGAGAAAAAAGTGTTACGTGGTCACCATCAGGAAGTCCAGCCCCTCGTCCGTCCTGTAACAGCAGCCTCCGTAGCTTCCCACAACAGAGCAGTGCGTGGGCGGAGGAACGCTTGAGGAGGGACGATCACGTGTCCAATCTGTGTGCTTCCAGTGTCAGACGTAGAGAAGGGACCCAGCAAACGTGTTCTTCCAGTTTCCCCTGAAAGAACTCTAAGAATGCTGTTTACCACCTCTCGTTCTGAAGGCACGTGTTTTCTTCTTCTTCCTCCTCCTAGGTTTTCCTGACTGTGAAAACTTTGTGCCTACTAAATGTCACGGCGCTGTCACAGACAGCAGCCCTCTCTTTGGCCTGGACTGTGAAATGGTAAGTACTGCCTTTGCCGTTTCCCCTGAGCATTGCAGCCCGGGGTCTGGCGGATGATGTCGCGAGTCTAACCCACCAGCGAACCAGCATGTTCGGTTCGGAGTTCAGTTTAGATAGCTGCAGGCAGACCCTCTCACTCCGTTTTAGAAGACTTGCGTCTGTGCTCCAAGATGAGGAATAGACGGCACGTGTCTTCTAGGTAGTTGCTGTGCTTAGTGGAACCTTCTGCATTGCTACGAGTTTACTACTACTATTTTGAACAGATGTTGTGTTGTTGCCTCGATGACTTTGTCTCAGTGACCATGAGCTTGGCTTAGTTTTATAATTTAATATCAGAAGTGGGATTCCCCTGCTTAAGCCCCCCCGTGTTGTCCTTTGTCTGAATAGTCATTTCCTTTCAAACCCAGGGCCTGGGTAACAGTTTCTCAGTTCTGAACAGAGTGGCCAAGAGCTAAAGTTCTGGTCTCCTACATCACGGTGTATGTCCTGTCCTGGCCTGTTGGTGGCAGTGTCATCTTGGACAAATTTCTAGCCTCCCTCAGCCTCCGCTTTGCTCTCTGCGAAGTGGGGAGGATAATAGAGGCTGCCTCAGGGCTATGGCGAGTTGGTACGTGTACAGTGGCTACTACCGCATTAGGTGGTAAGAGAGCCTGCTGATGAGGGCCACCCGCTGGTGGTGCTGAGCACAGCATAGTGCAGCCTCACTAAATGGATAGTCATGATTGACGTTTCCATTCATCGTCCTTACGCTCATCCTTCCCAGAGAAACGGGGTGGTTACCTTAAGTGTGATGTTCAGCGGCCTGCCTAGCTTTAATTTCATCGACACTGGATCTTCTGGTCAGTGAAAGGCTGTGCCATGGCCGCGGGGACTCCAGCAGGGGAGGGTAGATGGCAACAGACTCTGTTACAGTCCCACACGTCAGCCCCTGACCACGCCCTGGTCTTGCAGTGCCTCACGTCCAAGGGGAGAGAGCTCACGCGTATCTCGCTGGTTGCCGAAGGAGGCGGCTGTGTCCTGGATGAGCTCGTGAAGCCCGACAACAAGATTCTGGACTACCTCACCAGGTGCGTGTCACCTCGCCTTCAGCTCTTCGTAGCGCTGTCAGACAGGGCGGGATGACACTGCACGGGAATAGCCTGGGCTTTGTCTAGTTACGTGTTACTCATTATTTCTACTTGTATGTACTAGAGAAAAGGCTGGGTACCACAGCTATGAGCTGTAATACTGCAGGGCACAGCGTCTTCTCCCTTCTGGCTCTCTAATCTTTCTGCGACCCTAAGTTAGCAGATGTTACCTTCCTTGTTATAGACTCTCCCGGTTGTAATCATTGTCCGGCAACTGCCAAACGGCTGGAGCTTTGCTCTGACGAGACCTTATCTGACAAATCTACATGTCATCATTTGGCCATCAGATGACCTTTAGGGGTTAGTCTGCCTTGACCTCAAAACCCAAAACAAAACTAAGGTTTTCCGTAACAGAAATTTGAAGCTCAAAATGTTAGTCTGTCTTTCCAGAGATCAGTTTCAGAACGCACACCCTGCAGTGCTTAAGCAAGCAAGGAAGAGCCAGAAACAGTGTTTGCCCACTGAAGTGGTACCTGTAGATTCATACTGACAGGCAAAGAGGTTGTCCTGACAGAATAATTAGAGCTCCTAGGAAACGGTTGTGTGTGGCAAAGACGTATGTGTAAGCATGTTTGTCAGAGCACTGCAGAACATAAATGCCGGAAAGGTAGGGATTGGTTAAAGTGTGTCACAGCCGTATCATGGAGTCCTCTGAAAGAGATATCTTGTTCTGAAAACCTGTTCGTATGAACAATGACAGAATATTGTTGTAGAAAGCATGGGTATTATGATTACATTTTTATGAAAATTAAATACATACGTGAATACATGTTAACAAAAATATGAAAGGATGTTTCATAAAAAAAGTATCTTTGGGTGATGGGATCATAGGCCATTTTTAATTTGCTCTTGGCTTATTTATATTTTCAATCTTTTTACACTGAGCATGTATTCATTTTTTTAAATATTCTTTTTGAAATGACTTTCCAGGGAAGAAAACTTGCTAATATCCTGGCCTGTCCATTTCTCTTTTTTGTTAAAAGCTTCTCAGGAATCACCAAGAAGATGCTTGACCCGGTAGCGACAAGACTCAAAGACGTGCAGCGGCAGCTGAAAGCGCTGCTCCCCCCCCACGCCGTGCTGGTGGGGCAC
The DNA here is from genome assembly GCA_004027375.1 of Macroglossus sobrinus. NCBI lineage: Eukaryota > Metazoa > Chordata > Mammalia > Chiroptera > Pteropodidae > Macroglossus > Macroglossus sobrinus. The sequence continues at coordinate 40,090 of PVKZ01005318.1, forward strand.
TCCTTGGACGTGGACCTCAGGGCGCTGAAAGTGCGTATCTGGCTCGGGACTCGTTTTCCGAGCGCACATGCCAGCTCGGTTCGTCGCGCGTCTGAAACCTTGGGCTCTTCTGTCGCCAGCCCACTTGGTTTTCCCTTCAGCATAGGACGCCACTCATTCTGTTCTCTTTCCTCCTCAGATGATACATCCGTACGTCATTGACACATCCTTGCTTTATGTCAGAGAGCAGGGCAGAAGATTTAAGCTGAAGTTCTTAGCCAAAGCTGTTTTGGGGTAGGTTTGTTTGCATATTGTATCGTCCTGACAGACTGCACATAAGTTAGCATGTAGTTTCTTATTTAATCCATATTGAAAAATTCAGGGTCTGTGTTCTCCCTTTTACTTTATAAGTTATTTTTTATTTCTAATAAATCCTGGGATTGTAACTCTGGAGAGAAGTATGATGCAGAAATGAAAAAATTACGAGCATATAGGACGGGGTTAACAGTCACAACCAAGGGTTGATGGATAGGTCTGCCCAGGAAGCAGCATGAAAGTTAACCAGAATTTCAAAACAACATTCTTGTATCGAATATATCCTATTATATACAAACACATTCATTATATGAACGTGCAGTTGAAAATAGCCCCAAAAATATTCTTTCGGATTGGTCAAATAAATTATGGTTATGGTTATCTGAATTACTGAACATTTTGTTTTAGTTCAAAAGAATCTGAAGGACCTATGTGTGCTGACAAGGAAAGCTCTCTAAGGTACTGCTGAGAATAAAATGGAGATGCAGACCAAGAGCTGTGTGTTCTTACACCACGATACACTAGATTTACATGTATCTCTAGACAAACATATGTTTTTGAAGTAAGATTTAAAAAAACAAAAACAAAATATTTAAGTGCATATAGACAGACACTTGTATACAAGTACCTATCGTTTAGAAATATGGGTATTTCAGTTTCATCTTGACTTTCCAGGAAGGATATACAGAATCCGGAAAAGCTTGGTCATGATGCCAAAGAAGATGCCAGAACAGCCCTTGAATTGGCTCGGTATTTTCTTAAATACGGCCCAAAGAAGGTTAGTGACTTTGAGCTGCGCGTTTGCTATTCTTAAAATTATGGGACTAGAACAGATAGTCACAGCCCGCCATTCCTATTGTTACCTTTCCTTATAAAAACAAGTCTCATTCAAGCCAAGCACGTAGTCAGAATTAAGACCTCTATCACTAGCACGATGTGGTTATAACGTCTTGGTCTCTGAAGTCTGTTTTTAAATAGAGACTGCTGTGTCTCTAGGACTGAGGGCAGTTGCTCTGAACGACTTCAGTTTCTAGATCTGTACAATGGGGACCCTGGGATGTTGGCGAGGGTAGATGAGACATACAGCTCTCAGCACAGTGCCTTGAATACAGTAAGCACCATCATGTGTTGATCAGTGTAACTGATGCTAATAATTGTGATCACTATAAAAGCTACATAGAATTTTGCTCTTTTGGGGTGACTCTTGCCTCTCACTGGGGTGGAGCCTAAGGCATCTGAATTAAGCGTGGACTTTTCGTTAATGATAACACATCGATCGTGGTTCATTAGTTGTGTCAATGCTCCGTGCTAGTCTAAGATAGTAATAATAGTTGGAAATGGGAAGAGGGTTAATGGATACTCTGTACTGCCTTTGTAATTTTTCTGTAAATCTAAAACGATTCTAAATAAAAAGTGTGTGTCCCACTCTCTATCACAAGTCCCAAGTAGTCTCACTGTATGGAAGAAGCTAGAATAGACATTATGATTTTGTATTAAACCAAAAAAAGCTCTTTTTTGATGTTGCTGTAAAAGCCATTCTTTTACCATTTTTAAAGTCGCATGTTTGCGCAAGAGTGCATTACAAGTGACTGGCTTTGGAAGGAACGAGGAGCCAGAGTAGCCACGCGTTTTCACTTGGCCCCCTTAGCCTTTCCCCGCGCTCGTGAGCCACGTCGGCAGCTGGCAGCAGGTCGCCTTCGTGGCTGAGCCGCCAGAAACCCTCTCGTAACTGTCGAAGCTCCCCTGGGCCTGCGGCAGGGGCAAGGCCCCTGTCCAGAGAAGCAGGGACCACCACTTGAGCGGTTTTTCTTGGAGTTTGTTTAGAGTTTTTTTTTTTTTTTTTTAATTTTTAACCTCAGATGCTTTTACCACTTTATTTTCCTCCAAGATTGCAGAACTGAACCTGGAAGCTCTGGCTAGTCAGCATGAACTGCAAGCAGCAGACCAGGAGCCAGGCGGTGCGACAGAGGTGGCTCAGCAGCCAAGCAAAAGGTAACGGTTTTCAGTTCTACACAAGGGCCAAGACAAATGGAGTGTGTTTCTTATTTAACAGCAAAACCTGAGATTTTGTTTTCCTTCTTTTGAGTCTACTAAAAACCCAATGATATATCAGTAATATTCTTCCATCACAAAAACCGTGGAGGAGAAGAGAAAATACACTGCCTTCTGCCCTAAATATTTTCTGATTTTCTGAATCTAGTAACTGTCCTTAAAATGATTTTTTTTTAAAGTAAGACATTAAAATACATCGAGCTGAGTAACATTAGGGGAGATAATAGACTAGTGGGTATTTTGGGTGTAAGACAAAAGACATAGACGTATCTACAGCCTTGAGAAGACAGGCTAGAGAGGTGTCTGCACTCCAGCGTACGTGCCAGATCCTTAGACTCCGGCCCGTCTCTGGTAGAGAGCTCCGAGTGTGTTTCTCGTTCAGCTGCCCTCCCTCACGAGGGGCAGCATCACCCGGCGTGACGACGACGCGGTGGGACGGTCCCACGTCTCCGCTGGTCAGTGCGGTCTGCACGTCATGCTGGGCGGGCGGCTAGTGCAGTTGAGGAACTAGGTTTTCATTTTATTTATTTATCATTCATTTTTGTTTCATAGCCTCGTGTCACTAGTGGCCCTTAGAGCAAGTTCAGAGGAGTAACTCTTGGGTTGGGGACACTGCCGTTCTGACCTGGGTCTCTTGCACTCCACAGCGTTTTAGAATGCTTGGACTCGGTGGGTCAGAAGCTCCTTTTCCTGACCCGGGATGCAGATAGTAGCGAACTTTCTTCTACCAAAAACTGTCAGACAATTAAGTGCCTTTCAAATAAAGAGGTGAGTGGCCTGCTGTCTCTTTGAAGGTTGCGTTCAGAGCGGAGGGGAGGGTAACCCTTTGTGACCCATGCAGGCGTCAGATCAGCAGCCCTGCCTGCCATCAGCAAGCCTGGCCTGTCTCACGTCGTGCATGGAGCGCTTTTTGTCCCAATCACGCCACAGCAGTGTCTGCTTCCGAGCCCAGCAGGCCTGAGGCTTTGGCCTGGCACAGCACTTGGCATTTTTGTTCCATTTCTGGTTTGTGGAGATGTCTGTCTAGCTTTTCAGTTGCCTGTGTCTCTTTGGTGTTCTTCACGTATGTTCTCTGTCGTCGCCGCATGGTAAAGAAGAAGGGGTGGGATGCACGAGAGCGTGAACGCCGCCCGGGCCGTGGGAGGCGCGTGAGTGGGCGTGCAGCGCGCCGCGGGTTTCCTCACCCCTCTGGATGGGACGCCTCCGGGCGCTGCAGCCGCTCACTGGCCCCGCGTTCGGTTCCCCCAGGGCGTGGGGGTCTGTCTGGACTCAGGGTCCCTGGCACAGCAAGGACCTGAAGCTTCTTGGACTCTGGCTTGCTGATGTCACTCTTTTTTTTAAAGTGTCGTTTCTTTCGAGAATGATGTGCTGGGAAGAATTGGGAGTTTGCAGTGCCCTTGAGAGTGGCGGGCGTTGGCCTTGTCTGTCGTTCTGCAGGACCCTTCATCTCCCCCTCATCTCCTTCCTTCCCCTCCCTGCAGTGTCTCCAAGGGCATGGCCTCTTGTCCCCGCAGCTGGTTCTTCCCCGGAGCCTGCTGCTCCGAGCCTGCCACGCCTCTTCCCCGGGCAGGTGCAGTGCACCGTCCGATCCAACCTGTGTCCGTTCTTTTGGCATGGCGCTGCGCTTTTCCTCCTGGGGATGGTTTTGTCGACGCCGTCTGAGTCTGCCCTGCCCCTGGCTTTGCCTCCGTGCTCCTTACTCGCCGCTCGCAGCGCGTGGGGTGCTGGGAGCTCTGCTGGACTCCTCTCCTTCACGCGGAGGAGATCCGAAGGCCGCCGTCTTCCCTGCTTTTCAGTAGTGTGGAAGGTTTGGGACGTGGGTGGTTTTATTCTCTCTACTCATGATGTGGTTTTTCTAGGAGGCTGGGGGGTGCCACCACTTTCCTCCAGACCTTGACGTCGGCCCTCTGCCATTGCTTTTGAACGTGGGTGAAGAGACGGCCGTTGTTTCCGTCCCCGTGGCTCGCTTCCGGGAGCCCCACAGGCTGCTCGGGCCCCCCTCACCACGCTGTGCTCCCTCCCTCCCGCAGGTGCTCGAGCAGGCCCGAGTGGAGATCCCCCTGTTCCCCTTCACCGTGGTCCAGTTGTCGTTCGAAATGCTTTCCCCCGCCCTCACGGAGGAGATGAACAAGCGGGTGAGTGGATGATGCTCCCCTTAGCGACTCGCAGCCTCCGGCGCCGAGCGCGCACTGAAGTGAGCTGTATGTCCTCTGGAGTTTTTGTCTGTGCATATTAACATTTTAGAAAATACCCTTTTGTAAACATGCGCTTCAGACTGTGGATACTGTTTTGCAACTTTATGTTTTCATTCGCAACTTTATTTCATTTCATGCACATCTTTCATGTCATCACGTAATGTTTTTAATGGCTCTGTGGTTTCCTGTGGTACGGGAGACCTGTCTATCTCAGCGTTCGTGCTTCATGGATTCTGCTATTCCGCTTAATCCTGCAGTGAAATGATGCCTGCGTGTTTGGCGGGGGTTTGCGCTGAGAAATTCCTTGGCGTGGAATTATCCCGTGCTCTTGACTCAGGATTTCGTTGGACTTGACCTAAATCGCGGTGTCCTGCTCTTTTCCTCACAGATGAGGATCAAGTGGACGGAGATATCGACAGTGTACGCCGGGCCGTTCAGCAAACACTGCAACCTCGGCGCTCTGCGCAGGCTGTTCAAGAGCTTCGGCCCGGTCCGCTCGATGAGCCTGGTTCTGGAAACCCACCAGGTAGCAAGCCCGGAACGCACGTTCTCACCTTCCTTGGCCCCCGGGGCTGTTTGACAGCAGATGGCGGGGAGGGCAGCGGGACTGTCCCCAGCCGGAGTGTGAGACGTGCCGCATCGGACGGCAGTGGCTGGGTTGCTGACCCACGAGAATACGTGCCCAGTGTTGCCAGACCTTCGGATTTTTTTGTTTTGAGAATTAAGAAGTCTGCCGATTTTCATAGGTTGGTTCCAGTTTTCTTAAATATCATGTAAGCCAGACCAAAAATATTCTCCTGGACGAATGTAGCCTGTGGCCTTCCTGCCTGTGACCTCAGCCTGAAATGAATGATAAAATACCCTTTCAAGCCCCTGTCTTGGGAAGTCCCTGGGGTTTATCTCCGAGGTAGGTCCACAGCTGGGGGCGGTGCGGGAGCAGCCTGTGGCGGGGCTGGTGGTGCCGGGAGCTCTCCCGTCTCAGAGTACGTCTTGTTCATTGGTCTCTTCCTTACGTTAAAATTCATGCTGTTTAAAAGGACTTAACAGGAAGCTGTCACCTTCACGGTCAGAGCAGGAAGTCAGCACATAAGGACAAAAGTTGTTATATGAAGCAATAACGTCACTAACACATGGTATAGAATCAGAGAAAACCATGGAAATAACTCAATCGAAATGGTCTAGCAGAATGTGACACTGGGAGGCAGAGGAAAGGTGCCTTTAGAATTTTGACCTAGGCTATTAACCTGGTGCACTAAACTGTTGTGTTTAGTAACTACTTAACATGACATCTTAATAATTATGTCTAATAACTTAAAGGTAGGCAAAAATTAGATTTGTAAAATGACCTAAATACGGCACATAAACATTTAAAATGTGCTTTCCCATGTCTTAATCTCTTTAAAAATAGAAATAAAAACGTTATCACTGGGAAGACGGACTGAGGGACGAAAGGGATGTCAAGGGACTGTCACTTCTTCCTTGTCTTTCCCTGTCCTTCTGTTTTTGTTAAGCATGCCTTTAATGGTTTCTACGTGCACGGTTCAGTGTAGTTAAGTACACTTTATCCAGAGCCTATTTACCATTCCAAACTGGAACTTTGTGCCCATCACACAGTAACCCCCCGCCCCCCGCCCCAGGCCTGGGGCCCGCCCTTGTCCTTGCTGTCCCGGTGCATCTGCCTACTCTGTGGACGTCACATATGTGGGACCCTGATACCTGTCCTTTCCTTTCTGGCTTAGTTCCCTTAGCAGATATTTCTTCAGAGGTCACCCATGTTGCAGTTTGTGTCAGATTTCATTACTTTTCAAGGCTGAATAATATCCCATTTATGAGTATGCGACATTTTGTTTATCTATTCATCCATCAAACATTTGGATTGTCTTCTGTCTTTTGGCTGTTATAAATAATGCTGCTATATACAGGGATGTACAAATACCCTTTTGAGTCCTTATTTTCAGTTCTTTGGGGTATATCCCCAAAAGGAAGCTGCTGGGTTAAACGGTGATTCCGTGTTTAATTGTTTGAGGGGTCGCCGTGCTGTCTCGTCTCCCCCTGCAGTGCCCGGGTTGCAGTCCCCCCGCGTCCTCACAGATGCTCACCTTCCCTGGTGGGGTGGTGGCCGCCCTAGCGCGTGCGGAGTGCTGTCTCTGGCTCTGATGAGTGGTGGCGTTTCGTGGCTTACGGGCCCTGTCCGCATCTGGAGAGCTGTCCCTTCGGGTCCCTAGCTCATTTTTTAACTGGCTTGATTTTTTTTGTTGTTGATTTCACAGTTCTCTGTAACATTTTTAGATACGAATCTTTCATTAGATACATGATTTGCAAATATTTTCTCCCATTCTCTGGGTTGCCTTTTCGCACCGTTGATGGCATGCTTTGCAGTTTTTAATTTTGATAGAAGTCCAGTTTGTCGTTTTTGTGTGACCTGTGCCGTCAGTGTCACGTTTGGGAAGTCATTGCCAAATCCAGTGTCACGAAGCTTTTCTGTGGGAGCGTCTCCGTGACGATGCTGTGGCGCCTGTGCACACGCAGCGGGAAAGCAGTCGCTGGGACAGGGCCACCCTGTGGGAGGGCCCAGCGTCCCCAAACCTGTTCGGCTCACAGGACGGATGGGAACCTGTGTGGAAAGCAAGATGCGCAGTGTAGTTTGTCAGTGTGGTCCCCGTTCCACTCGGGGAGAGCGTGCTTCGCTTTTAAGCGACAAATACAGGTCATTCACGTGAGAAATCACTTCCTGAACCTTGGTGGTGCCACTGAAAGTTGGCGAGCTGCCGTCACCGTGTGGCCCGCACAGCGCGGACACTGGTCCTGGCGGCGTGGCCGCTGTGGTTTCAGTCCCTCGGCCACCCGTTCTGGCGGTGAGCCTGGGACGCAGACGCGAGGGGCTCTTGTTTCCTGCAGCCACACTTCTGCGTCCAGTACGAAGTCCTGGAAGCCGCCCAGCTGGCCATAGAGTCCTTGGACGGCACCATGGTGGAGGACACCTGCATCAAGGTAGGGTGGCCAGGGAAAGCCACCGCGGCGCCCAGCACAGCCTGCGTTTCGTGCGGACCGGCTTGGGCTCTGCGGGGTCTTCCTTGTTCTCTGCCACTGCTTGGAGCCCACACTCTATTTGAGGCGGTTTTTGTAGTTGCCTTTCCTTCAGCTTTCAGGGGACCGCGTGGCGGTGTTTCACGTTTCTTATGCAAGTAAAGCAGTTTCATGGGGGCAGAAGGCGGGGAGCCGGTGATGGGGAGCAGGGGAGCGGGGAGCAGGTGCACACGGAGATGCTCACGGTTATGCTTTGCTCATTAAGGGACCACAGTCCTTCAGGCGGTTATCGTTAGCCACCCCGTACAGGTGAGGCCGCCGCAGAGTTCAGTACCCGCTGTGTGGAACGAGCCCGGGCATGGGAGTTGCTCACGCCATCTTTCCCTGGGTAGGTGCAGAGGCCCGTGACGGAGCTCACCCTAGACTGCGACACCCTCGTGAACGAGCTGGAGCGAGACTCCGAGAACCGAGGCACTATATACTTGGCCGGAGCGGGCAGAACCTTCAGAGAGCACCTGTTGCAGCGGGCCAGCCTCTTCCTGGGCCTGGAAGCTGTCGTCCTGCCTAAAGATCTTGGGAGCGGGCAGCAGAAGAAGTACTGTTTCCTGAGTGAGCGTGTGCCGCGGCGTGGCCTGGGGGGCAGAGAGAGGGGTCGGCCAGGCCAGCAGCTCCCAGTTGGTGCCCCAGCTTGGTGGCTGGCATTTTCTGGCCCTTAATAACAGAAGCGGGTGTCATTGCTTTCAGAATTCAAAAGCTTCGGCAGTGCCCAGAGGGCCCTCGGCATCCTCAGAGGCAAGGACTGGAAGCTGAAAGGCAGGCACGCCCTCACGCCCCGGCACCTGCACACCTGGCTGCGGGGCTCCCTGCCCGAGTGGAGAAGGCCCCCGGGGCTCCGCGTGGTGCCACCGCCCGCGGAGCAGCAGGCCTTGCAGGCGAGTGCGGGGTCTGTCCCGGGTCGGGCGGGGGGCGGGGGGAGGTGGCGCCTTGGTGTGCAGGCTCTGGGAGTGGCCTTCAGCAGTTTGGAGACGGTAGGAGAGGCTGCTCAAGTGACACTTCAGCTTTCAATCTTTTTTTTCTGCCCTGCAAAGATCCCTAAGATCTTAGAGATTTATCTTTCATACCTTTACCCCTTCCACATCAGCCAAGTCAGGTTGTTATTTGTCCTCCAGGCAGGTTCTCCAAGGGACTCGGGGGCTGACGGAGGAGGCCGGGGAGCTGAGCACGTGTTAGTGATCTCGGGTTTCCCAAAGTGTGTTCTAGACACACTGATTTTTGGTGGTCATGGGTGTACTTTACTTTTAACTTTTATAGTTAACGAACTTGTTTAACAGCCATTAGAATAGACGAGGCTAAGGAAGAAATAGGCTCTAAACTTTAAAAATGCCGTTAGAGGACCAGACTGCGCTGCAGAAGGGTCGAGGGAGGTGAGTGGCAGAGGTTCCCATTTCCCACCCAGCAGATGAGAGAGAGGCCAGAGCTGGTGAGGGGCTCCCAGGGTCGCAGCGCTGCAGGGCAGAGGCTGGACTAGCGCGCTCATGTGACGTGGCTCCCTTGTCACGTGACAGCACTAGGGGCAGCCGCTGTCCTTCTACAGCGACGAGGCCCGGGGTGCCGGGGTGGGCAGGGGAGCCCGCAGGATTTATACGGAGCCTGCCTTGGGATCCCATGGCCCTAGAGCCAGAGACAGTGTCGCAGCCCCCCCAACACCCCCGAGGGGAGCAGCAGGTCCTGTGGCTGGATGTCAGCTCCTGGCTTTGACTCTAGGCCCTGAAGGTGGATCACCCGAAGATAGCGGCCTGGCACTGGGGCCGCAAGATAGGGAAGCTCTACTACAGCCTGGGCCCCGGCACCCTCTGCCTCATCTTGCTGCCCGGCACCAAGAGGTGAGTGAGGGCTGACGGCTGTCCCTTCGCGGTTCTGGCCTCTGGCCTCGAGCTGTCCTTAGACTTCTGCCGTCCAGGCGTGCAGACGGGGACGTCTGTGAACCACCTCTCAGTTCTCACGGTGCTGAGGGCAGGTGTCGCGCTCCCCCGTCACGTGCAGGTGCTTGTGCCAGGAGACGGCGCGGCCCCGTTGGGAGGCAGCTGCCTGACCCACTCGAGTGAAAAGGGCCAGGAAGTCCTGAGGCAAGGCCCAGGCCTGGGGGCGACCGGGGCGTCCCCTGCCCGCTTCCCCTGTGCCACCTGTTGGCCTCCGGGAGAGAAGGGCTTGTTTTGCCAAAAGCTCGAGGAATTCTGAGTGGGACTGAGGGCCCAGTCCCCACTGTGTCACCTGCCTGTCTCCTCCAGTAAGTGGCCCAGCCACCTCCCCACCGTGGTCTCAGTTTCCTATCGGTATTTGGAGGGAATCCGTGATTTTCAAACCCTTTCTTTGAAAGAATAGCTGACGTTAGGCGCTGGCGCAGGAGGACGGCAGCTCTGGACGAGTGAGCGGTGCTCGCATGGGTGCTCGCGGGCGTGCCAGGGGCCAAGAGGGTGGGTGTTCTTTTGAGCAGTTTGAAAATCACTGGATTGAATTATTTCTAAAATGGCCCTTAAAATTCTGACCACCTAGGATTCCCAGGCCCCGTGTCCCAGATGACAGTGTTAACGCCTCAGGCCTTGAGGCTGGGTTGGCATCAAGTCCCCTGTGGGGGCACCTCGGGTGCTGGTGGGACGGGTGGTGGCCCCGCAGCGTGGGGGAACTGCCGTGTCCAGGGACAGGAGCGTGTGTCGGGCGTCTCCACGAGGAGCCGTCAGCGGACGTGCCTTTGACGGGCAGTGGGGAGGCCTGCGGCAGGCAGAGTGCCCACACGTCCGTCCAGCCCTGTGGGTAAAATCCTGTCTCCACCCACTTGCTGCAGCTCCCACGGATCGCTCCCCGGCCTGGGACTGATGGGGATCAAAAACGAAGAGGAGAGCATCGCCCCGAACAGCTTTTCGTGAGTCTGCCACCACCGCCCAGGTACCGGCGTGCCCCTCGCGGGCAGTGGCCGTGAGTTGAGGCCGCAGCCTGTCCATCCAGCGCACAGCTTTGGGAAACTAGCAGCTGGAGAGTCTAGTTCGTTTGTACGCCATGAAGAAGTTTTCAATAAATGCCTAACGTTTAAGATTCCTCGTCTGAGGATGGCGAGCAGAGGAGAGCGGCTTGTCTGTACTTCTTTGCGTCGCTGTGTCACCTGCGGGCGCCGTGCAGGGGCCGCTTCCCGCAGCTCCCCCTCCCCCGGCTCACACTTGTCCGCATCTGTGAGCGGGTTTCCGCGAGGCAGACACTTTTCCCACTGCCGGCTGTGACGAAGGTGAAGGACCGGAGAAGGACCGGAGCGGCTGAGCTGAGAGCCTGGCAGGCCCGCGGGACAGGAGTGCGGAGACTCAGCTTCTTCCCGACGCTGGCGGCCCCTCCCTGCGGCATCTGTCCCCTCGGACGCCGCGTCCCTTGAGCATGGCTGCGGCTGCAGCGCCGCCCTCCACCGCCAGGCGTCCCCCCGGCCGCACGCCTGCCCTAGGCACTGGCGCTCCGGTTCCAAGCCAGGCTCTGCCTCTTGATCAGCCCCCGACTGTTCGCCTCCGCGCTGGGCAGGCCGTGGGCACAGGCGCACCCAGGCCCTGGAGCAGATGCGCGCGTCCAGGCCATGTCAACCCAGCACACCTCGTACCGGGCCCTACGCCGCGGCCCCACAGTTCCACTCCCGGGATTGCGGGGAGTGTCACGCAGACGTGCGTGGAGCGGACGTCAGGGTTACGGCCGCGGCATTCTGGGCTGCCCTTGTTAAACAGACGTGTGCGTGAGTCGGAGAACGGCGCGCGGTCCAGACCCCCGGCTGTGGGCCCAGCGAGTGGTGAGTTGGCATCGCTGTGCTCCGGACGGCGCGGACATGGCCTCAGGACGCTCGTGGAGATGGATCGTGCACGGAGGGTCACAGAACAGCCTGGAAACAATGTGCACGAACACGCCCAGGCTGGGAGCGAACCCTGGACGGCTGGGCACCCGGACACTGCCAGGATCCCTCCTGGGCACAGGCCCGAGTTAGGTTTCACTAAACGCTGTCCTCTGTGCGGGCTGCTTGGAAAAAACAGTATGTGTTGTTTTTATAAGGAGAAAAAAGTCTACTTACATCTAACTGTCACGGAGGAGCATCTGAGGCAGCGTCTAAATCCCGAGTAACTTCCAGACGACGGGGCCCTGTGGGGAAGAGGGGGGCCCAGGAGCCGGACTGCAGGGCGGGGTCTGGGCTGAAAGGCTGCAGCTGGAGCCTGCGGGGAGAGGCGCGCTCCCCGACTCCAGGTGTCCAGGTGTCTCGGGGCTCCGACCCCGCCCTGGCCCCTGCCCCTGCCCCTGCCCCCCGCCCGGCCCCCCAGCTGGGGGCGCCCGGCTGCTGCTTGCCTCTCGAGACTCCTGTCCCCAGAGACAGCACCTAAGGCCTTCAGAGGGGGACAGGCCCGCGTCCAGGGCACTTGGGCCCCTCGGCTCCTGGGCCCGTCACTTAACCTCATCCGAGTCCGTTTCCACGGCTGCATGACACGAGAACGTGTCTACTTTTAAGGATTCTCGTAAAATTTCAAAGATCCAGTTTGTGGAAAATCACAGACTGGCGGGCTACACACGCGTCATTTCCCCCCGCAGCCCGTTTCCTCACCTTTGAAACGGGGCGTCCATGCCTGTTTCGCGGGGGCGTCGGGAGTGGCTGAGGGAAGGAGGCCCATGTGCCCTGTCAGTAAGTGACACCGAGGACACTTCCACGCGTGACATCAGCGATGAGGGCTCCCCGTGACGCGCTCCCTCTCCTCGGAGCAGCCAAGGCCCTTCCCTCTGGGTGGGGGGCCAGACCCCTGGGCCCCCTACTCCAGAACTCCGCACGGGAGCCGGGAGCGCGAGGCCTCAGGCCTCGGTCTGCACGCGCTGTTCTCGGCGGACGCTCCCACCTTTTGGAAGCCAGAGCTGCCAGCTCGGCCTCTTGCAAAACACACATTCCATTCCTGAGTGCGTGCGCCTGCTCCTCCCACACCCTTCTGGGCAGCCGGCGCCCCGAGCGCGGGGCAGCTGCCGGGGAAGCGGCTTCCCGTCTGGGCGGAGCGGAGGAGCGACTCCCGGGGCTTCGAACGGGTCGCTCCCCGCTTTCTGCGCTCGCCCGCAGTGGGCTTGTTCGGGGCCCTCGGCCACGTTCGCCTGCGTTTCCTGTTGTCCCCATCTTTGTAAATAACCTCCTCCCCGTCAGAAAGGGACCTCGTTCCTGGGGACTTGAACGATACAGAAAACTGAAGGTCACAGCCAGTCCCGCCAGCCGGAGCCCACGGCCGCATCGCTTCACCGTCTTCACCGTCTCGTGAGTCGGGCGGGGTTTTCAGGAGCTGCGTAGCACCCCACCCTGGGGACGCGCGCCCTGACTTCTGAACGGCCCCCACGTCGGTGCTGAAGCTGTCCCAGACGATACCAAGTACATCCGTGCACGTCCATCTTTGGCACGTAACGTGCCTCAAGGAAAAAATCCTGGCAGCGAAATTACTGGGTTAAAGAGTGTGGACAGTTAAGGCATTTGATTTCAGAAAGTGTTTCCCCGGAGGCGAGGGGAGCAGGGCCGGGACGGCACGTGGGGAGAGCGTCACACGCAGATGAGAGCCGGTGGCTCTCCTAGGACGGGGCATCCTCGGGAGCCATGACAAAGGAAAGGAAACGGAGGGCCAGGCTGGCTCCCCCTAGGTCCAAACCCGTGGCCCACCGGGCGTGTGCCGCAGCTGGACCCGAGGCGGGGAGGGGCCAGTGCCCAGGAGACGCCTCTGGGGTCCTCTGGACTCAGCACGGCCTTGAGTGGCCCGTGTCCGTGCAGGTCAGCTCACCTGGCGACCTGTGCGAAGCAGCCGCCTGCCCCTCATCCGATTGGAGACCGGGTTTCCGCTGTCTGTGAGCTGACAGCGCTGTGACAGCGCCGGACCGCGCCAGGCTCCACGAGCCCGCCCACCAGTACCTTCCCTGTCCCTCCCCGCACCTCGCCCTCCCAGGCCCGGGCTGGCTCGGCCGCTCACACGGGCCACAGCGCCGAAGGCACACCCCGGAGCCAACCGGGGGGCAAGGACAAGTCCTGGGAGGGGCAAAAATTCACCCTCTCGGTTTCCTTCCAGCCTCCACCTGATGCTGAGCCTGGGCATGAGCGAGGGAAAGCAAAGAGACAGTTCTGGTCACTGAGAAAAGCTTTATAGCTGTCTCCCAGCAAGAGAGGGTGCAGCCACGCCTGGCTCCCAAGCCCTGTCCGACTAGAAAGGAAAAAAGCAGCCCATCTAATCCCGCTGCTGTGCGCATAGTTATGTTTTGGAGACACCAGATGAGGCTGGGACCCTCAGGAAGGCCATCAGGGCCGCCATCAAAGAACAGACGGCCGGCCGCTCTCCTGAACGCGAACAATGACCAGACGGCACATACAGAGGAAGCTGAGGGCCGCACGTGGTCCACGCCATCAGACTTGTAGGTGTGAGCCAGAGGGGACCATCGGGGAGCACGTGTACCCCCCTCCCACCCCGTCTTCCCCCGCCTGGCGCAGGGGGCAGCTGGGCCACGAGGGGCGGCGAGGGGAAAGGCCACGTGTGGCCACGCCACCCCCACCCCCACCCCACCCCCAGTCCCCGAATTCCCCGCATTAGTCACCTTTTGGAAAACAAACTTCTGCCTCACGGGCTTTATAAACACTTCCTTTTAAATCCTAACACCGGAGGAAATACGTCTCGATGTTCCAGATGAGTAGAACGACACCGGAATTTCGGTAACTCACCAAAGGGCCCGCAGCAGTGGCACTCGACGGTTTCGGCTTTGCCTTGGATGCGGCCAGCCTCACAGATGCCGGAGGCATCCACTTGGCACATGCGCAAATCTGCTTCCTGTGCCTCGCGGGAAACCGCAGCCGCTCCTAGGCTAAGAAGACGTGTAGGGAGGGGCCCTGTGAGGCCTCGTCCGCTTTCGCGGCACGCGCTGGGACCCCACAGGCCCCTGGGCTCGGCAAGCGGGAGCCGGGACCCGTGCGCTGCCCGCGTGTTCCCAAGACTCAGGGACTGCCGTCCGGGGCCACGGGGGACGAGGCTCCCGGGGGTCGGCCTCGCTCCAGAATAAAGCCGTGGGCTGTTCGTGGTTTTCGTCGTCCAGAATTGTCAGCAGTGGAGTGAACGCATTTATTAAGTCCAGTAGCCCAGGTAACCTTCCAAACGAAGGAACGCAGGCAACAAAAACGTAGACAAAACCGTGTGATGCGTCACTGAAGATACTCCAGGGGCCTCGTGGCGATGCAGCCCAAGTGCTGTGCTCAACCTCAGGACACCCTGGTCACAAACCGAGGGGACCCACAAGGGTGGAGGGTCCCCTGAGCACCAGGCTCATCGCCCCCGCGGGCCACCGCTGGGCGCTTGAGACAAACTGACCCACAGCGGCTGCCGGATGCTGCCTGCGGCCACAGCCACGATGGGTGCTGAGCAAGGAAGGGACGTAGGATGCTGAGGGCAGGCTGAGCTCCCAGGGGGCGGGGGGGGGTGCGGGGCGGGGACACAGGGCGCCCCAGCCCCGATCGGAAGCGGGACCCGATGGTTACGGAAAGCTGTCTGCGCCATCGTGGCTTCTGGACCAAAGCTCAGAGAGCATCCGTCTGTCTTAGCACGGGAAAGCCGCCTGTCCCCACTGACACGCGGTCCCCGGCCCGGTTACACTGAGTGTCCTGTGTCCTCAGCTCCCCAGAGGCGTCAGCTCTGCGGGGAGGAGGGTGGGAAGCCCCTCCCCCAGCTCCAGCGAACAGACTGGAGCACGGGAAGGGCCACCTCACTTGTCCTGGAGCGAGTCCCCGGGAGCACACCGCCGTCCGTCATCCGTGGCCGCTGAGAGCCCTTTCGGGGGATTAAACGAGACGCAGCTGGGGCCCGCGGGGCACAGCGCGGCACACGCTCAGGGCGTCCCCCCTCGGCGTCAGAGTCAGATGCCAGGAACTGGGAGGGCGCGGCCCCGGCCCCGGCCGCCCCCTCGGGCCTCGCCCCACCGACAGCTTCACTTTAGATGGGGCCGAACCAAGCGAAGCGCAGACCTGCCTGGGTGACTGGACTCTCTGACCCCAGCCTGCAGCCCAGCCACCCCCCGCCCCCGCAGCCACACGCTGGCATGGCAGTGTCCCTGAGGCCATCGCGACCTGTGGCGCCCCCTGCAGCCCCCCAAGGACCCACCGACTCCCCCGCGGGGGCTGGATGTCCCCCCAGCTCTAGCTTTTTGCCAGGAACCGGTCTGGGGGCTTGGACCCCCCCAGACCCCCCAATGGGGACACGGCCGGCAGGGCCGGGGTGGGGGGTGCTGAGCTCCCAGCTGCAGCGCACAGGGTCCTGACAGCAGGCGGGGTGCGGCTGACACCGCACTTGGCAGGGACGGGGGAGCGCAAGGCAGTGAGGTGACGCTTCACTCGCCGCCGCTTCTACCGAACTGCGGGGGAACCGACACCAGAGGCTGCGTAGCCGCCGGGCGCCAGCGCCGGGCCCTCCCAGCGCACGTGGCACTGGCCGCCCTAGTGCCTGTTTCCAACATGGCACCACGTGCCACCCGTCTGTCCCCATGGCCCTGGCCCGGCTGCGGGGCCCGCATGTGGCCCCTTCCGCCCGCGTCCTGCGCGCTCCGTAAGCAGCACACCTCCTCGCTCGTCAGGA